>PVJH01005359.1:30715-113421 GCA_004026705.1 Nesogale talazaci | reverse complement strand
GCCCAGCTATCAAAAGATAGAGCATCCGGGGTCTTAAAAGCTTGAGCATAAACAAGCAGCCATCTAGCTCAGAAGCAACAAAAAAAAGAAGACCACTTGCCTGTGCGATAATGAGGTGCTGAAACAATCAGGTATCAAAGAACAAAAATCAAAATCAATGGACCAATTGACTCCCGATATCGCTGAAGACAAATGGATACAGAGGCAAACAGAGTAGAAGAAACGATGGTGCCCACCTACCAAATGATTGAATGCCTGGAATCTCAAAGACTCGAAGATAATTGAGTCAACATTCAGCGTAGAAACAGCAAAGTCCACATGGAAGAAGCACACCAGCATGCGTGATCAAGAGGGGCCGAAGGGAGCAGATATCGAGCACCAAAGAACAAGAATCACATCATTACAAAGGAGGAGGAGAGCAGGGTGGGGACCTAAGGTCCACTGGTTGCCCCTTTATAGGGGTGTCACCGGGAGGAGACAGACCAGTCAAGGGGCAGCTGGGCAGTGATGATGCATACAAGATTCCTCTAGTTCCTGAAGCCTTCCTCCCCGCCCCCCAACCATCATGGTCCCAACTCTACCTTACAAATCCAGATGGACTGGAGAAGTCACACTAGCATTGAGGGGAGCTGGAGATATGGGGAAACCAGGATGGATGGGCCCCTCGGGCCAATGGTTAAATTGGAGATACTGGGAGGATGGAGAGAGGTGGGGTAGAGAGACGGAACCAACAGCAAGGATATATACACAAGTTCCTATTTGAAGGACGAGCATCAAAGGAGTGGGTTGGAGGAGAGGTCGGGCAGTGTACGATATGACAGAACAATAACAATGTATAACGTATTAAGAGTTGGTGGGGAGGAGAGACCAGGGGAAGAGGGGAAAGAATGGAAAAACCGATACTAGGGGCTTAAGGGAAAAGGCGGACGATTGGAGAACAATAATAGAAGTGGACATGTGAGGGTGCTTGACACAGTATGTTTATCTATATATTGTGAAAAACGATGTATGAGCCCCCAATAAAATGACTTAAAATTAAAAAAAATCCACATATCTAATTTTGAGAAAAAAGAGAAAAGTTTAGTGATCTATTTATAAATCAACTGATGGTTTAGATTAAGTGGAGGTAAAGAAAATGAATACTTCCAAATATTATTTGGAAATACAGTTATAGCACTTATATGATAATTAATTAGAAGTGGAGAGGTGGGAGTTAGGGAAAGGAATTTCAACAATAGCTAGTAAGTGATTGGCTTATGCAACTAGAAGGATGCATTGTCGTTCACTGTTAATAGTTTGCAGTTACTACTAGGGAAAGGCTTTTGCCTTCACCTTAGGAAACACTCAGTGGACCTACCTGATGGAATTCCCAACCTCCCATCTACACAAGGTTGAGATATTGTTAATTTTCACTGAGAATTGGTTGCTCTGCTCTATATTCTGACCACCATGTTAAGAAATGTTGCATCGTACTTTCTGAAACATTGTATCTTTTAGTTTCTCATTGTTAGTCTGGTCAGTTGAATTTCTTTCAGACTTTTTAAAATGAAACACTTATTTATAATTTTATGTAAGCAAATTTACCTTTTTCTTAATGACTTTTGGAATTCCCATCATTTCAGAAGGCTTTTTTTATTATGACTTTATACTTCCTTTTTTTGGGGGGGGCATCACTGCTCTCCGGTGGTGGGAGTAGGAGGCCCAGCCCCACTGCTGGAATTGAACCTCCGTCCCAGTGGGCCGCAGTCCCGCGCACAACCACTACGCCACCGGGGCTCAGCCCCTTCCTTTTTTCAAACAATGCTTGACTATATTTGACAAAGCACACTTTTAGCAATATGTTTCATTCTTTTTTTTAAGCAGGGTAATGCTATTTATTTTAAATTTCCATCATGAAGTATAACTGTTCTAATTAAAATGACTAAAGTGAACATAGATACCTTTTTAGAAGATTATATTATGGTGAGATATACATTCTGAGTCTAAAGACTTGGGTGCAAGTATTTATTTATCTGTAATTTTCCCCAGAGTTGTGTGCCTTGCTTAATTACCCCATGACTTCAAATTTTCCTTTGCAAAATTGGAAAGTTGTACAAAATTATCTGTACATTTCTCTTCCATGCTGCACGTCTTTAAAGCTATGTTAAATCCTTAGGCTTGCAATTATAAATAGTATAAGAAATTTGAGTGTATTTGGTTTTCTACAGCAATATTTAATTTGCTGATGTGAAAAAGTTGTAGATTTTTTTGTGTGGCATCACTGCCCTGGAAAGCTGTAGATTTTTAAAAACACTGTAGCACAATGTTTACCTGATGTAGACATATTATATCAGTCACAGTTTTGTTGTCTATTGATCTCGCAGGACTCAAACATAAGAATTATTGTGAGGCTAGCACAGGATGGCAGTGCTTTACAGCGTCGCAATGAGTGCAAAATGATTCAATGGCACTCAACAGCAGCAACATCTTGCCTCTCGATCTATGTGCAGATTTTGTATGAACATAATTAAGAATTCTGGAATTCGCATCCTTGTAGTGTTTGTACAATTTGTTATTTGCCACACATTTCAATACTACTACTCATCTGGCAGTTTACTGTACTGTGTGGCTTGCAAGTTTCAGTAATGATGGAAGCTATGTCACCAGTATTTCAAATACTGGGTCACCCATGGTAACAGGTTTCAGTGGCGCTCCAATATCAAGAGAAAGTAGGACAAGGGACTTGGTGATCTACTTCTTAAATAATTGGCAAATGAAAACCTTATGGATAGCAATGGAACATTGTCTGATATAATGCTAGAAGTTGAGTTATTCAGATTGGAAAACACTCAAAGGATGACTGTAGAAGAGAGTGACTTCCTCGAACTAGAGTTGACCTTAGAGTTGTTCATGGAGCAAAACTTTCAGGACATGTTTATGTGGCACTACTCAAAATGATAAGAAACAGCTGCCAACATTCATTAATCATTACACTGAGTTGTATAAAGTATGAAACTAGGAAAATTGGAAATCTTTTAAAAAAAGAAATGGAATAAATGAAGATTTGTATTCAAGGAATTTGTGAGCTTATGGGCCTGGGATAAGCTTTTTCAAATCAGACAACCATTTGTTCTACTAGGCTAGGCATGAAAAATTAAAGAGGAATGATATTGCATTCATGATCAAGAAGCACATTTCTAGATATATCCTGAAGTACAGCACCATAGGAGATCCATATGACTATAAGGAAAACCAGTTAAAATTGTGCACTCAATGCTACATGGAAGATTTTTATAATGTCTGCAGTGTGAAATCAATCAAACATGCAATCATAATGCATTGATAATAGCTATGATTGGAATATGAAAGATGGAAACAAAGAAGAAAGCTTGGTAGGTGGGAGTCCTCTTAGTCCTGGCCAACCTGGGATGATTGGCTCATTTGCTGTGTGTATATGTGTGTGCCTATGCATATCATTCCTCTTCCAAGAGATCTTTAGCAATAGAACAGGTAAACACCTTTTTTGTCCACCTGTGACCGAGATTGCTCTTCTAAGTGTGTTATAGATTTATATTCTTACACTGGTTAATAGACAATTTTGTCTCACAAGTGTTTAGTATCTTATATCATCAAATAATTACTATTCTTTTAATGACCCAGGGAATTCTCTTGGAGTTTTCCCCAGCTTTATGAGTCTACCTTTTCAAATGTAGTCTATTTGATCCCTGTCACATCTTAATGTTCTTCTGTCAAGTTTCAGTTACAGAGAAACACCCTTTCCCTTGTAATCACATTCACTTCTCACAAATCTCCCAAACAGACACAGAAATGGGCTTTTCTAGCCTTGTCGAGTTTTTTCTTTCCAATTTTTCACCTCTTTTAGCCATTCTCTCTTATTCCTCCTACTACCTTCCCACTTAGTCAATCAATTGTTCTTATGTTAGAGTTCTCTCGAGAAACAAAACCAGGACACCAATAATTCTCTCTCTATATTTATATAGATAGAAAGATATGTAACATAAGAAATAAGCAGTTAATTAATCTATAAGGCAGTACAGATGGCTCGGTGCAACTCGCTGTGGGAGACAGCTAGTAGATGGGCAGTCCTTGGAGTTTTGGCTATAAGCAGCAAACAGCAGGGCAGGTCACCAACAGTCAGCCAGATGACAGAGTCCAACACTCCCCAGCTCAAGAGATGTGTATTCTAGAAGGGTGGTGAAGCAGAGCTTGAAGGAACCTCAATGCACAGTGAGACAGTCCACGGATTAGGTGTCCCACGAGTAGTGTAGCTTGCAGATCCAGGCACAGGACAAATAAGGCAGTCGGCTGGTCTGAAGATCCAAAGCAAGAGAGCAAGGTGGGGCTCACCGAGCCATTTATATCTCTGCCCTTCAAACATTCTCACGTGTTCATTGGCCATACTGTCATAACACACCTCCCTATGTTCTTTGGCATAACAAAGCTACCTATTACAGTTCTGAATCCTCATATTCCCCAAGAATCTTCCATAACAGCAGGTGTGATGAGTTAGAAAGGAAACATTTTAAGATGTGATTAATTTATACAATTTATTTGAAACTTGTGATAGCTAGCTGAGTTGGGATCATATTATCCACTAAAAACAATTTACTAGTCTAATTAAAATCATAAGTAAACTGCATGGAGGTGAAAGAGAGGGAACTGGGAAGAGTGATACATTGAGTCTTATGAGTCAGAATCATTTGATATCTGTAGAAATTATATATTGTCATTGATTGTCTTCATTATGGAGAGTTATCTTAGAATGATTGTAGAAACACACATATATTCTATAGTTCAGTGTATGTGAGTGTATACACACACACACACACACACACATATATATATATTCATGAGGAACCCTGGTGGCATAGTGGTTATGTGTTGGGCTGTGATCTGTAAGACTTGCAGTTCAAAACCACCATCTCTCTGAGAGATAGTACTTTTTAATCCCATAAATGCTCACAGTCTTGGAAACTCACAGGGGCAGTCTGTCCTGTCCTAGAGGCACTACAAGTTAGTATTGATTTGATTGCAGTGAGTTTTATACTTATATCTGTGTTCATGTGTATATTTGAAAAGAATATAATTACAAGTACTTGTTTATAAGCTGTGGCAGTCATGTGTTTATGTTAATTTTATGATTGAAATGTAGGGGTGGAGTCTAGCCTGTTAATCTGGAGATAGCCATTGAGTAGCCAATGAGGCCTGTATGTGGGCATGGCTTTCTCTTGAGACTTCTGGGAAATCTCAAAATATTTCCCTTGTGAAGATGAGAAGCTATCTTCCCCCATTGATGGGAGTTAGTCTCGGAGATGATTAATCATAGGCAACACAGATTGGCGGTGTCTGGGAGGCCGGAGTAGCCGATAGAGAGAACACACAGCTTTGCCCTGATGGAGCTGGACCTCTGAGGCTGGGGCAGCCACATGGAGGCCTCTGCCAGCGATGAGTTGCTTCTGCCACCACAGGATGCTGTGGATGGACCCTGAGCCCTGGACGCGAGGAGCCATGGGGAGAACTCTGTCGGTGCCAGGACTCTGTACCTACTGATCTGTGACTTCGTGAGTCAGAAGGAGACATTATGGACTGATTTCAAGCATATGGGTTAATACCCGGACTGACACATGAGCAAATTGAAGAAATATCTTTAAAATAAGTTATATAGGTAACACTGATACTTGAAGACTTCAAAATATTCATGAAAAAACGCATTATGTTTTAATTTCATGATTAACCACAAACTTTTAGAAATGCTCTTGTATCTGCATGTGCTAAAAATTCAAAATATAATAAGGTATAAAATGAAAGCAAAAATATTTTCCCATATATTCTTTATTCCCATGAAATGCTGTGTGTCAGGCAGGGTTCTCTTAGAGAAATAAAATCAGGACACTAGTAATTCTTTTTATATATTTATATTTAGAGAAAGGTATATAAGATAAGAAAAAAGTTAACTATCTACAAAGCAGTACAGATTGCCCGCTGCAACTCACTTGCGTGAGACAGCTAAAGGACCAGCAGTCCTTCGAGTCTTGAGGGCTGCTGAGCAGTCCTCTGTAGAGCAATTCAGGCTATCTGGTCACAGGCAGCAAACAGCAAAGCAGGTTACCAACAGTCAGCCAGACGACAGAGTCCAACAGTCCCCAGCTCAAGAGATGTATATCCCAGGAGCATGGCGAAGTAGGGCTTGAAGGAACCTCAACTCACATCTCTACAGTCCATGATTAGGTGTCCCATGGGTAGTGTTGCTTGGAGGTCGAGGCAGAGGACGAACAAACCAGCTCTCTGGTCCAAAGATATGAAAGCAAGAAAGAGGGTGGGACTCGCTGAGTCCTTCCTATCTCTGCCCCTCAATTCCTCCTGTGTGTTCATTGGCTGGGCCGTCACAACAGACCCACCAATCTTCTGTGGCCATGTTGGCATAACAAACCTACCCATCACATGCTGTCAGCAGTTTTGTCATGTAGTCTTTTTTAAAAATTGAAGTAAAATTTATATAACATATAATTTTTCATTTTAAACCATTTTCAACTATGTAATTCAATGAATCTTAGTACAGCACCACTCTTTCTCATCTCCTAAGACTTTCCTCACCCCTTTGAAGTAACTTCGAATTTCACCAGCAACCACTCACTTACTTTTTTTTCTCTGTGAGTTTTTATATTCTGGAAATTTCATACAGGTGGGATCATATAGCACGTGACCTTTTGAATCTGGTTTCTTTCAGTTACCATGGTATTTTCAAGGTTTATTCATAGTGTTGCACCCTGCACACTTCATTCTTTTTTTTGTTTGTTTTGTTTTTGTTTTTTGGGCATCACTGCTCTCTGGTGGTGGGAGTAGGAGGCCCAGCCCCACTGCTGGAATTGAACCTCCATCCTAGTGGGCCGCAGTCCCGTGCACAACCGCTATACCACTGGGGCTCAGCCCTAGTGTCACTCTCTTGATAGTATACTTTGATACTCAACCTTTAAAAATGTTGATGAAGTCCAATTTATTTTCCTTGTCACTGTGATGTTGTTGTTATCCTTAAGTGCCATTGAGTCAATTTCAATCCACAGTGACACTAGCCACAATAGTAAGACCACTTCCCAGTCCTGTGACATCCTCACAATTGCTTCTATGCTTGAACTCATTGTTGCAGTCACTGTGTCAATTCAGCTTATCAAGGGTCTCCCTCTGTTTTGCTGCTCCATCCACTTATCAAGAATGAGGTTCTTATATAGGGACTGGTCTCTCAAGATAATATGTTCAAAGTATGTAAGACCAACTTATTACCCTTGCCTTTAAAGAGAATTCAGGTTGTATTTCTTCCAAGACAGATCTGTTTGTTCTTTTGACTGCCCATAGTATTTTCAATATATTTGGTCAACACTATAGTTCACATGCATCTACTTTTAATTCAATGCCCAACTTTCACATGCAGATGAGGTGATGGAAAGTTGTCATTGTACATTATAAAAGTCCACTGCCAAATCTATGGTCATAGATACTGTCAAATCATGACTCAGTCACATACACTGCCAATGAGTTGATTTCAACTAATGTAGATGTAGTGGGAGTGCTCATAAGATTTTCAAGCTGTTCATGTTTACTAAAGCAGACTTCCATGACTCTTTCCCTGTGGAGCTGCTGGTGGGTTCCAATCACCAACATCCATGTGCTTCAACCACTGTGCCAATAGGAAGGCTTCAAATTATCATATCAGTCTCCAATGCTTGATGACCCTATCAGAATTTGGTACTGTCAAGCTTTAATTTCTGCTGATCTCATGGTGTAAATGCTACTTTATCATGGTTTTATTTGCATTTTCCTAGGGAACTTTTATTATGCATTCATTTATATAGTTAAGGTCATCACTATCACATACATAGTTTACATATTTTCCCACTTATAATTAAACATGATTACCCCCACCCTTGTACCAACTCTTTATAAGCAATTTGAATGGTTGCATAATATACCAACACGTGTCACGAAACATTCTCTTATTACTAGAAATTTAGATTGCATCCAAATTTTCACTATTATCAATGAGGCTCTGAAGGAATTAGAGTAGAAAGTCTTTTTTTTTTTTTTTTTTAGTTTTCTAGGCATCACTGCCCTCTGGTGGTGGGAGTAGGAGGCCCAGCCTTTGCTCCTGTGAACTGGAATTGAACCTCCATCCCAGTGGGCTGCAGTCCCACACACAACCACTACACCTCTGGGGCTCAGCCCGAGTAGAAAGTCTTTTATGTATTTTAGATTACTTCCTTAAATTGGCTTTCCAGAAGTTAAAAATTATGTGTCAAATGGTATGCAGAATTCCTGAGCTGCTGATATATATTTCCAAATAGCTTTACAAAAGACTTGAACCAACTATCTTGCCATTCAGCCATATGTAAAAAATGATGCCCAGAATTTGGAGGATGATGTTGATGTTCTTTCTAAATGCTGGGGAGAAAGGTTCCAAATGCTTTCTAGAAGCAATTCAGAAAAGGTAGACACTAAATAGAAAGGGCATAGACTGACATATTGTGTGTCTTCTTGTCCAGGAGAAAAAGTGATGCTCTCTCCTCCTAGAAGGAGGCAAAGTCGGGCAAGGGTAAGGTAACTGTGGCAGCTGGTGCCAGCTGCTCAAGAGAGCCCCAGTTTTTCCTCAGTGTATTTCCTCTGGAGTAGCCCATCTCTGACTCCTTTTCTCCTTCTTTTCTTTTTGTTTTTCAAAGTGGTGAAGACGTCTATAGATAAAAAACATAAGTCAGAATTTACCTTTCAGGAAATTGTACCAGTTCCACCCCCCGTTGGAAATGAGAGCTAATATTGTCATATTGCTTATAATACTCAATGAAATTCCACCAAGATTAGGCACCTGCTGTATCCCAGGCTAGGAGCACTGGTTCTATAATGACTAAGCACAGAAAGATCAGTTCCTTCAATCTATCAACTGTTCTTTGGGAGAAAAACCTGGTGATCTGCTTCAGTAACAATTACAGACAGGAAGTCCCACAGGGGTAGCTCCCTAACATCATGTAGAGTTGATAACTGACTTGATGAAGCATAGCAATAATAGCAACACACCCCAGGTAAGTCCGGTTGACAGCATTGTTAGAATGGTTGAAAAACATTTCTTAGAATAATGCATTCTTGTTAGTATAAAAACTAGCATATATTCAGTATATATTTTATGATATCTATATGATTATAAGTAGTAATATCAGGCATGACTATTATTAGTTATCATACTTAAGGTTACTATAGTGTTTAGCAGTGTCTACGAAACTATTGTTATGAAAAATGTTTTTCCAAACATTGCTGGAAATAAGGTAGTACAGCATTGCAGGTATCTTTTCCCTGAGTTTCCAGTTTGTTCATGCCTGAGTTGACATGCTAGATGGGTTCCTTGTGAAAACTGGCACGGTGCCCTGCAGAGCTAAAGTGTTAATGATAAGTAGTGTTCCTTGTGAGAACTGGCCCTGTCCCTCATTACTGTCCCCTAGGATCCACTGTTGCCTGATGGGTCTCCTTTCCACCCCTGCTGTTCTGCTGAGAGCCCCCAGGAGTGGGGTTTCAGCTCTGCTCATACATCAGAAATGACTCTTTAAAAAGGAATCAGGGCGGGGTAGGATAATTTGTAGCTCCAGAGGCCAAGAGAATGATGAAAGCAGGGCAAACTTGGGGTCTCGAGCAGGGTCTCTTCATCTGGCAGCATGAAGGAGACACCTAACTGTCCGTGCATGCTGTTGGCAGGGCTTAGTTTAATTTTAAAATCTTTTGAATGTCCACTTTGGGATAGCTGGCCATGAGGCAATGGGGAAGAGGGTCCAGAAGTAGTCCAGGAGAACAGCCATGGTTTGAACTTGAGGTGATAGAATGAATTATTTCCCACTTATGGTGGGGATGAGGAGAGGATTGGCCACCTCCAACAAGGGAGAGGTGCAAACCCAACTACACAACTCACAATGGAGCCTCTGAGCTACCAATATGCAGAGGTTATCTCATACCTTGAACTCCAAAAACAGGTTTTGCATCCTTCTGTGCACACATTTCCAGGTGGATGGGCAGGGGTTCTCAAACTCTGGTCCATAGGCCACATGTGGCCCTTCAAGGACATTTATCTGGCCCGTTAGGTATTTTTGCTGCTGCTGCTGTCCTGCTTAACAATCAGGACTCATCCCGGGCCCATAGTGAATTTGTGCAGTTATTTTTAACTATAGCCTGGCCCTCTAACGGTCTGAGAGACAGTGAATTGGCCTCCTGTTTAACAAGTATGAGGACCCCCGAGTCCTAGACAAACTATGAGGTGGCATAATGATACCTTTACCCAGCTACCACTAAGTCTGTTCTGACTCATGGTGACTCTGCATGCTAGACTAGCACCATGCTCCACTGGATTTTCAATAATTAGTTTTTAGCAAGTAGATTGCTAGGCTGTTCCTCCAAGGTGCTTCTGGGAGGATGCAAATCACCAGTCTTTTGACTAGCAGCTGAGCATATATTAACTCTCAGCACCACCAGAGACTACTTCAATGAGTATACTGGACAAAAAATATGACTCCTAAGAGTCCACCTTGCTAGTGAACAGAATGATAGAATTACAGCACTAGCATAAGATTTCCCAAAATGGAAAAAAATCATGTCTGATTTATTAATGCCATAAGTTATATTAAATATAACTTATATTTAATATAATTATTACTTTCATTAAAACCAATGAATTAAACTTGGCATTAGATTGCCCTCTAATTAAAGAAACAAAAATTTCTCTCTGCCGAATTCATTTGGCAGTGGGTAATTTGACTACTCAGTTCTATTATTAATTTCAAGGTTGTTCAGTTCAGTTTCTTTTTTTTTTCTTTTAGGTGTTTAGGGCATCACTGCCCTCAGGTGGTGGGACTAGAAGGCCCAGCCTTTGCTCCGTGGAGCTGGAATCGAACCTCCATCCCAGTGGGCCGCAGTCCCGCACACAACCACTACGCCACCGGGGCTCAGTCGTTCAGTTCAGTTTCAATGAAAATCAAACATTTATTTTATTACATTGAGTTGAGTTGCTGTCTTTGAATATGGGTAATATGTGCACATAGTAATGACCTCAAACAGAATAAAATGCTACACAGGGAAAGGCAAGGCTCTCTCCCACCAACAACCCTAAGTCTCTGGCTCCTCCCAATAGCAACCATTGATACTAAGTTTGAGGATGTGCATCCTGTGAGAAACAGACTAGTTATTTATGTCTTTATATATCTTCCTTCATCCATTTCAGCTTTTATCTTTCAGTCCACATCTGATTTTATTTTTCCTAAATGGGAACAGAAGGCACCCTGGTGGTGGGTGGGTTATGTGTTGCATTGCTACCACAAGGTCAGTGTTTGGAGCCTCCCAGTTGCTCTGAGGGAGAAAGATGAGGCTGTCTGTTTCTGTAGAATTATAGCCTGGCAAACCCACAGGGGCAGCTTCAGTTGGTTCACTCTGAGTCAGAATGATGCAGTGGCAGTGAGATAGAGAAAAGAGAACATATTATTTGCACATTTCTGTCTTTTCTTAATTGTATATCTTGCCCATGCTTTCATGTATTCTCAAATGGTTACTTGGCATTTGACTGTAAGCCAGAAATAGATAAACTATGTACTATGTACTAAGTGCTAACTATGACAGGCTTCTGGCTCTCATAGTTTCATAGTCTAGGGGAAGAGATAGGGAGGCATCTAAGTGATTATTTAAAAGGGCAGACTACAGTGTGTTGTAATGGGGCCGTAAGGATAGTTGGTGGAAAAGATTAATTTGGGGATGTGAGAAGTCCTTCTGGAAGTGGGAGGATTTGAACAAGGTGTCAAAATAATTGGCACAGGCTGAGCCCCGGTGGAGTAGTGGTTGTGCGCGGGACTGCGACCTACTGGGATGGAGGTTCGATTCCAGCTCCACGGAGCAAAGGCTGGGCCTCCTACTCCCACCACCTGAGGGCAGTGATGCCCCCCCCCCCCAAATAATTGGCACATCTCTGACAGAGAAGGATGTGGGTTATGGATAGTCAGACAGGGAGGGTTGGAAAGAGAGATACACGCTAAGACCATTGGGGAATGGTGATTGTGGTATATGGTATGGGCATTAAAATGGTGGTTAGAGGATGTTTGGAAGAATGGAAGTGGGGATGAAACTGGAAAACCAGTTTGATACTTTGAAAGTCACAATGCAGAGGAAAACAACACACATGTGTGTTCTTTGAGTCTGGAGGCCCAGAAAGTGGGTGGAGTAAGGGAAAAGCAGGTTATACTTCAGGCCATATATAGGAGGGACCTGGATGAGAGCAAGTTTTGTGGGAGGCAGAAGGATGAATTCCCGAGATATCACACAGCTAATTTTTCTTATGAATCAGGCTTGGCAGCTTTGTAACATCATTAACCATTCTATTCCCCGATGAACGTGCAGTTTTGAAAGCCTAATGAGGATAATCTGACTGACAACCCATTTAGGATAATACACCTTAATAGGGAAGTCAAGCACAGTTATTCCACAAGAGACAGACAGCACTAATAGTTTGCAGAAGAAAAATAGCCATGTGCTGGCACCCTGCACCATACAGTGATCAAGGAATTGCCTGATGGGGAAAGTTACTGAACAGTTGTGTCAGTTGTGTGTGTGTGTGTGTGTGTGTGTGTGAGAGAGAGAGAGAGAGAGAGAGAGAGAAGAGAGATAGATTCTGAATCAGAATAGGGAGCATAGGTCACTTTTCAGCATGACTCAAAAAGTGATTTTTATAGGTAGAAGTGCTAGAAAGCCCTTAAAGGGAAAACACCAAAAAAAAAAAAAAAAGGAGAAAAATGACAGAAAAGAAAAAAAGAAATCAAGAAAAGGACATGGCCTGCATAACCTTAAGAGCAAAGTATAAATGACATTTTGCAAGCCAACGTCATCAGCCTGTCTTCAGCATGAGTGCCATATGACAAATGGACATTGTTTGCTTTTTGCATTACTTGGGGATTTCTCAAAATGCCAAATAGTTCTCCACTGGGAAGTGTATAAACTAGACAATAGAAACATGAATTTATTTGTCAAATTTAAATTTTCTAGGTTTTAAAAATTGTGTACTTAAAAAAACTATAAAAGTTCTTTTTGGCCCATAGTTGGCTGTCTTGATTTTTAATTTAATATAGTCAAACATCCCTTTCTTTCCAGGGACAAATACATGTAGCAATATAAGTGAAATTTATATCCTTTTCTTTTTTTTTTGCCCTGGGCAAGTGGCTATTTGCAAGACCCACCAATTATTTCCTATGGCCATCAGCTGGAAAGACACTCACGTGAAAGTCCACAGCATTGTTTGGCACAAGCCACTCCAAATGGCAGTTGAGTCAAGCCAACCTTGCATGACTCTCATCACACTCAAGATTGAACTAGTGCTCTGATTCAAAAGTCAGAACAAAACTCACAGCATATTTTCCATAGATTAAGATATACTGGGTAGAGTGTAGAGGTTTTTATAATTCAAGGTGAGTCTCTCCACCCCAAACTAATCTTGGTGACAATGAGACAATTCTCACTCATAGTCACTTCCTATTCATAGGCTAGACAGAGGGGCACTGTCCCTGTGGGTTTCTGAGATTGCCACTTTTGATGGCATGGAAAGTCTTATCTGTCTCCTGAGCAGGGGCTAGGAGTTTCATACTACTGACCTTGTGATAATTTTATAAAACAAAAGACAGATGCACGTCATTATCATGCATAACAAAATTATTATTTCCCCCATCCACATAACAAAATTATAATAATCCCCTAATATTATCAAGAACCTAATCTTATTTCTACAGTCATGATTATCCTGAATGTCTTTTATTGTTATTATTACTTTTTTAGAATAAGGTATTTGTCCTTTATTCTAATCTTGAACACCAATTTAAATATTCTGACTTGAGAATTTTGGTCCCGTTGTTTTTATAGGAAGTCAATATTTTAAAGTACAATAGATGTATCCAATATGAGCAGGATTTTACACACACACACACACACACGTTCTCACCTCATAATGCTGCGATACTTAAATATAGTTCCTCATGTTGTGGTGATCACCCAACCATGAAATTATTTTTGTTTTCTCTTCATAACTGTAATTTTGTTACTGTTATATATTGGACGATTGCTGGGAAAGGGTTTTTCGACCCCTAAAGGGGTCACAACCCACAGGTTGAGACCATTGTTATAAATGATATCTCAAAGAATATTGTTTGATTTACTGCCACAGTACATCTTTTTTTTTCTTTCAGGGTTTTTTGCATTTTTTTCTTAAAAAAAAATCATTTTATTGGGGGCTTATACAGCTCTTAGCACAATCCATCCATACCTCCACTGAATGAGAAGCTCATTTGTACCTTTGATGCCATCATCATTCTCAAAGCATTTCCTTTCCATTTAAGCCCCTTGTATTGACTCCTCCTTTTTCCACCACCTCCCTGCTCACCCCTCCCTCATGAATCCTCGGCACTTTATAAACTATCATAATTTTGTCTTGTTAAACGCTATCTGGTGGTCTTCCTTTGCCCACTTCCCTGTTGTCCGCACCCCAGGGAGGCGGTTATATATCGATCCTTATCATCGGTTCCCCTTTCTAATCCACTCTCCCTCCATCCTCCCAGTGTTGCCACTCTTCCCACTGGTCCTAAAGGGATCATCTGTCCAGGATATCCTATGTTTCCGGTTCCTGTCTGTACCTGGGCACATCCTCTGGTCCAATCAGATTTGTAGGGTAGAATTCAGATCATGATTGTGGGAGGGAGGAAGCATTTTAAAACTAGAGGAAAGATGCGTATTTCATTGTTGCTACACTGTGCCCCGACTGACTTATCTCCTCCCCATGGCCCTTTTGTAAGGGAATGTCACTGCCCCTGCAGATGGACCTTGGATCCCCAATCTGCACTCCCCCTCATTTACAATGATATAATTTTTCGTTCTTTGATGCCTAATACCTGATCCCTTGATGCCTTTAGATCCCTTCGGTTGGTGTGCTTCTTCTATGTGTGTTGCTTCTGAGCCAGATGGCTGCTTGTTTACCTTCAAGCCATTGAGACCCCAGGTGCTATATTTTTTGATAGTTGGGCA
The DNA here is from genome assembly GCA_004026705.1 of Nesogale talazaci. Lineage (NCBI taxonomy): Eukaryota > Metazoa > Chordata > Mammalia > Afrosoricida > Tenrecidae > Nesogale > Nesogale talazaci. The sequence continues at coordinate 98,352 of PVJH01005359.1, read as the reverse complement.
CCATCAGCTTTCTTCACCACATTTGCTTATGCACACCTTTGTCTTCATTGATTGTGTCGGGAAGGTAAGCAATAAGGAATGCCAATTTAATAGAACAAAGTGTTCTTGCATTGAGGAAATACTTGAGTGGAGGTCCAATGTCCATCTGCTGCCATAATATTAACCCTTTAAGTATATGAATGTAGATCTATTTCCCCATCATGACAGCTAAGTATATTTACCTATGTTCATGTCTATATTAAGACCTCTGTAACTCCTCTTTGTCTCCCAGTTCTTTCCTCTATTTCATTTGGATTTTAGTAATTTCCCTCTGTTACACTACTCTAGATCAATCCCTATAAAGCCTTGTACACCCCCCTTGTCACTGAATTTGGATCACTTGTTGTTCCTTGTCCCTGGGATGGTCAATACCACCTCTTTTCTCCCACCTCCCCACCTCCCATGTCTTCCTGGAACCATTAGTCTCATAGTTTTCTCCTCCAGACTATTCATCCACCCTATCTTATCTAGATAGACTTGCAGAGAAAATAATATGTACAAAAAACCAAGACATTGCATGATGAAACGACAAAAGAAAACAAAAGGATGACAACAACAAAAAAACCAATGTCCAGAAAAAAATATAAATAAGTAAAAAAAAAAATAATAGCAGAAGAAAAACCTGTAAATAGTTCAAAGTCTGGTTGCTGACTTCCAGGAGTATCCTCCAGTTGAGTCTGATGGGGTGCTACATTCTGGCCCCAAAGTATAACGTTGGCACTCCCTCCAGAACTCCATGCTCTGTCCCTCCTGCTGGCCTTGATGTGGTTGGATCAGACCGGGCGCACTCCCAACCTTACTTCTCCAGTGTTTTCCCTCTAGGGTCTTGAGTCAGCAAGGATGCAGCCATATTTCACAGTGGGGGGTGGGACCATATGGTACTCTCTGTACAATGGCTGTTCTGAGTGGGGAGATCATTCTCGAGGCTCGATGGGTCAGGATGCATTCCACTTTCTCTTTCTCCTGCTTCATTTGCTTTCCTTTGCTCTGGTCAGACATGTCCTCACCGTGCTGCAGCCTTAGTGCTGACCTCCAAGCAAACTTCCCTGGGGGTGAGGGACTACTGTCCACATAGTTGGGATTGGGCTGGGCCCTCAAATCCCTCCACTGGCTCCCCGCTCCATGCCGACATGCTGCACTTGCATCATGGAACACCGGATTTAAGTTTGATTCCTCTTTCCCTGTAGAGGTATAAGCAATATGCTCTCCTTCAGTGGGTTAGTGCCCCATTCCCCCATTACACATTGCTATCTCCCCCTTCCCTCCTCAGTTGGGGACCAGGTGTAGTCCTGCCCCTACCATTCTACTTGAGCCTCACCCCAGGAATTTCTGTACACAGTAACTTTCCCCCTATACACCTTTTATGCCCCTTTGACTTTTTTTTTAAAACTTACCTCAGCAGACTCATGTCCTTTTGCACTTGGCTTACTTCACTTAGCTTAATTTCCTCCAATTCTTCCCACGAAGCGATATGCTTCATTCGTTTATTACTGCTTTTCAGCAATGTGTAGTACTTCATTGTATGGATGTACCATAGCTTTTTAATCCATTCATCAGTTGATGGAAGTTTGGGTTATTTCTAAGTCCTTGCAATTATGAACTGTGCTGCGATGAACATTAGAGCACAGATATCTGGCCATGGTTTGTTTCTTGCCTCTTCTGGGTATATGCCCAGTAGGGGGATTGCTGAGTCATATGGTAGCTCAAATAGTGGCTGCACATACCTACAAGTCCACCAGCAGTGGATGAGAGTTCCTATCTCCCCAAGGCCCCTCCGACACTTGTTGCTTTCTGATTTTTTGAATTGGGCTATCTTTGAGAATGTTAGGTGGTATCTCATTATTGTTTTAATTTGTATTTCTCTTACGACTAATGATCGGGAACATTTTCTCATATGTTTATTGGTCATTTGGATTTCTGCCTTTGTGAAACTTCTGTTCATGTCCTTTGCCCACCTCCTCAGTGGGCAGTTACTTTTGTTCTTTTTGGAAGCTATTAGGGTATTGTAAATTTTAGTAATAAGGTCTTTGTTTGATGTGTCATTGCTAAAGATGTTTTCCCAGTCCATGGGCTCTTTTATAACTCTCTTGGTGAATTTTTTTGATGGTCACAGGTGTCTTACCTTCAGTGTAACCCACTTGTCAATTTGTGCCTCCTCTGTTTTTGTGTCATTCCTATTTCTGATAGTCCAAGTATTCTCTGTGCCAAAGTTCTCAGGTTGGTCCCAATTCCTGCATTGATGGCCTTAATAGTTTGGGGTTTTATCTTGAAGTCTGTGATCCACCTTGAGTGTATTCTTATACATGGAGTGAGATAAGGGTCTTGCTTCATTTTTCTATAGGTAGATATCCATTTTTTCCAGCATCACTTGCTGAAGAGGGCATCAGTTTCCCATTTTATGTTATTTTCCTGCAATTTTCAGAATATGCTGCTCCATATTCTTATCTGCTTGCCTTTATATGTGATTTCCAGTTTTTCCCTAGCTGTTCTCCTAATTTTCTCCTTTTCATCGTAATTGAATAGTTTAACAACTATATATCTTGGTGCTTTCTTCAGTCTAGCTGGTGTTCTTTCGGCCTCCTGGATGATTGTCTGGTTTTCATTCATTAAGCTGGGTAAGTTTTCCTCCAAGCATGCCAGCACTATTTTGGATGTTGGTTTCCTTGATGCACCTTCCTTTCTACGGTAGACTGATAATTCTAATGTTCCTTCTCATAGCATCAGACATAGCTCTGAGATTTTCTTCCACTTCTCTGATAGATTTAGACTTTTTCTCACGTTTATTATTTTCTACTTGGGAGTCCTCTAGGTCACTGATGCAGTTCTCTGCCTCCTCCGTTCTCTGGGCGAAATTTGAAAGCTTACTATTGGTTTTTGTTAGCTCATCCCTTAGCTCTTATATTACCCTTTGGTTGCATGGCCTTTATCTCCTTTATTGATTCTTTCTTCTTCTGTAATGCTTCACTCATGTCCTGTATACATCTTAGCACTAGTCTGAAGATTTCTTTCTGTGGTTGATCAACATCTGCTTTTTCTATGACTGCCTTTAGGTCCAGGTGGTCATCTTGCATTGGATTTAGTTTCTCTTTTCTTGTTGATACTGTGGAAGCAGCTTACTGTTTTTAGTTTTTATCCCTTCCCCCTGGTGTCTCAGAACTCTGAGCTCTCTCTTTGGGAGGCTGGTGTTGGATTTTCTGTAGGCTGTCTTTAGCCCACTGCCTTGAGGGGATGAATTTCCCCTTTGCCCTGCTGCGGTTCCCCTCTCACCTTCTCCTATGCTTTATTCTCCAGCTTCCCTCAGGTCTCCTCAGGAACTGTTTGCAGCTGAACACTTGTGGGTCTTATGGAAAGTGTTGACCAAGTGCAGGGGAGTGGGTTTAGGGGATGGGTTGGGCATTGGGTGATCAGTTCCTGGCTAGGAGCGCTTCCAACAGTTAGGGGAGCCTTGTCACTGGCACAGAACACAGAGGGGAGGGCGGGATTGAGCTGGGAGATGGGAACATGCCTTAGGCTACCTCTGAATGCTGGGTTTCTACTCCACAGCTACAGCGGGTTCTGCCACAGTTGTGTCCGCTGCCTGATAGGTCCTGGCCTAGTGGCTGTGGGACTCTCTGCGCGCGCGTGTGTGTGTGTGTGTGTGTGTGTGTGTGTGTGTGTGTGTATGTGATGTTAGGAGGCGGGAGCCTTGCAGGAAGGGGGCTGGCTGACACTGCTGAGCACAAAGACAGGCGGGGCAAAAAGTCTCAGGCAGTCTTGTAAGGTGACCAGACATCAGCTTTTTAACAATTTGTGTCGATTTTGGGGGCGTTTTAAAATTAAATAAATTTATTACTATACCATTTTTGCATTCTATGAACAGTTTTGTTGCTCCCTTTAGACCAAAGTTTTAATCAAGAACTGCCCCTCTCCACCCCCAACCAGGTCAATGGTGTTTCCCTTAAAATCTGGGGATTACTCTTGGGCACCTGGGTGCGGGCCTCCTGGGTGGGGGAGGTGCTGACCTGCTGGTCCACAAGGGGTTCCTGGATGGGGCAAGATGGTGCGGGTCTGTGTGGAGTGTCCCTATGGGATACCAGGTACCCGTAATTTGCACGGGGTGGGGGTGGGGCTGATCCAGTGCGGACCCCTAACCCCGCAAAAGAGACAAAGAAACAGCATAGGGAGGTGTCAGCTTTTGGTTCAGAGAAGTGCTGTGACTTTTCTCAGTAACTGACAGACCACTTTGATACTCTTACTAGACCCCAAATCTTCCCAACTCACCAATCTCCACGGAGCAACAGAGCAACTAGCTTGAGTTACCTATCTGGCCACCATCTTACTCTGGACCCCCTGAAGATGTCTTTTAAAGATGGTTTCTTTGAATATGAGTCCAAACAACATCTATGCCCTAAATTCTGTTTTTTAAGTGTTTTGTTTCCAACCACAAGCACACCTGAGCTGCCAACCTAAAGTCTCCCTTTCTCGTTTGGAGGGAAGTGTATGTGTGTTTTCACTTTTTCTGAATTTTGTTTATTTTGTTGTTTTTGAGACTATGTACTGCAAAATGTATGGCAATTTAACACTTTCTACAAGTACAGTTTAGTGACATTGTTTACATTACCACAAACTCGCTGTTCCCTAAGGTTCATATAGAACCTTTCAATTTGCTATTTTCCCTTTGAGTCCATATAATTATCTCTTTTGTGTTTTTTTTTTGGGGGGGGGCATCACTGCTCTCCGGTGGTGGGAGTAGGAGGTCCAGCCCCACTGCTGGAATTGAACCTCTGTCCCAGTGGGCCGCAGTCCCGCGTACAACCACTACGCCACCGGGGCTCAGCCCATAATTATCTCTTTTAATCTATGGAAAATATACTGCTTGTTTTGTGTGTGTGTGTGTGTGTGTGTGTATTTGGCCTGTTCATCTTTGTGTATTTCTTAGTCCATCACACATTGTCAGATACATGCATTGTGAATGTGTTCTCCAAACTTGTGATTCCATGTTCACTTTGTGTGTGCGTGTTCATGAAAACAATAGTCTAAGTGTATCGTTGTGTACATGTACTGGTAGTACCTAGAAGACATTCTTCCTTTATCTGTGCTACTACATATGTTATCTATTTTTGTACCTATGTCTGTACATATGCTGCTATCTATGTATATATGTTAATTTTTGTGTGTCTTTTTAATAATAAATTATATTTATTGATATCTTCCTCCTTTCCCTCCTTCCTCACCCTGGTTTCTTCATCACCATCAAGTCTGTTTCTTTTGGTATGAAAGCCATTTTTCTTGATTTTCCTCTTTTACAATGGTGGTCTCATTATAAAATGTATCTTTATGATAAAGATAAATTGACTAACTTCACTCAGCATAGCACCTTCCAAAGCATCCATGTCATGAGATGTTTGACCACTAAAAAAAAATTCTAGTTATTTGTTGTGGAAATCAAATCATGACTTTGATAGACTGGGCCAAACTCTGGAGTTGGTGGATTGCTCCTGGTGAAGCACTGCCTTTCAATCACCTCTTTGTCTTCTAAACTGCAGGGAGAATCTTCAATCTGGGGACAAGAATGTATCATAGTTGGTGGCAGTTTTTTTCTGACCGAATCACAGCTGGTGGTGCTGTGCCTAGTCCTGTCAGTAATGCTGCTGTGGGGATTGGGCAGCGGGCTCAGCTATTGCAGTCCTGGAAGTGCTGCGGTCTCTGAGACCATGTCCCAGCAGAGGATTCTGAGACAGGTGGTCCAAGGACCTCCAGGATGGAGTGGGAATGAAAGTCCATAGTTCGAAACCACCAGCCTCCCTGGGGGAGGTCAAGGACCCCCACAGGAGCAGTTCTACTCTCTTCTGCAGAGTTGATCTGGGTAAGAATCAACATCACAGCAGCGAGTTTGTCTTTTGGTGTTAAACAATTCAAAACATACCTTTTCTCTGGAACACTTGCCAAATTCTTTAATATAGGCTCCATATAATTTTCACAGTTAGGGGATGGTGCACAGTGTCCCCCAAACCACTTGAACCCAGGAACCCTTTGTTACGGTTTATCTTGTAGGTCTGATGTTGAACAAAATCGTTTGGGGCAGCCTAGGCCAGCCTTTCTTCATCCCACCCAGAGCCCTTCAAATATCTGAGGGCAGCAGTCATGACTGTCTCTGGATGAACACCCCCTTCCATTCAAGACTCCCTCCAGCTTCTTCAGGTTTTACTGTTTCTCCGCTTGGTCAGGGTGCCCCTCACATTGTGTTTCTGATTCCCCGGCCCCCTCCTGTAAGATTCCAAGGAAGAACTTGGCAAGATCTTCAGAAAAAGAAGGACCAGTCAGCCTGGAATTTCTTACTGTTCTCTTTTCAGAATTCTCCTTCACAGCAGTTGCCACTGCAGCCTTCATTGCTGTTTAATTTCTAAGAGATGAAGGGAATTTCAGAAAATTCATAAAATGAAACCTGAGGGCTCAAAGGATATGAGAAGACCCAGGTCCTCTCCATCTCCAACTCTCCTTCCTGATCCCTCTGTTCTCATGATTATAAGACAACTTACAAGGAGCCTTGAGTGCTTTCTCAAGCATGCACAACAGCAGAGAGCTGTCAGGGCTGCTAAAGATTCTTCTCTTCTTCAGAGACTTCTGCCTGCTGAGGGTTTATCTGAGAGGAGACAGATATGTCTTCCTTGAGTTTACCTGCTGACTGATCTTACTTTGAACACACAGACTCTTGCACGCCTCTGAAGTGGTTGATGAGCCAGGGAACTCCCATGGGTGCTGGTGGTGATGGGGGTGCGGTAGGGGACGATAGGTTGCCATGGGCAGCTCTTGATCTTCTGGTACTTTGATCATCTCACCTCCCTTTTTTTCAGCCGAGGTCGAGAGAGGCTAGAGAAGTTTTGCAAGGTCACACAGAGAGTTGGGGCAAAGATAGCTTCTCTTCTACGTTGTAAGGAAAGCATTTCTTGTGAACTTTATTCCTGAAGAAAATGTTTAAAGGTGCTTCATTAGTTAATTATTTAATTAATCTTGCATGTCTTGGTGTTGTTTGTCCAGGAGTGCAGTGGCTCAGCTCCTTTCCTACCTGCCCTTCCAACCTTGGCTCCCAATACTGGAAGGCTGGAGGCATCCCCAGTGGGCAGGACTTGTTATCTTGTGGATTGTTTTGCATCCATTCTAAAAGTTAGATTTCAGAAATCTAGGAGTAAGAAACTCTGACTTGCCATGTAAACAGTTTATCCTAAATGTTACATAGATATTTTGGGGGTGGTGAGGCTGGTGGTGGCAAGGGTGTGGGGAGGTTTGGTATTTATTTTGCATTCTTAACACCAAAACAAACAAAAAGCCCACAATTTTTGGACTTCATTTTTCCTTGTTCTTTCCCAGTCTCCACCTCTCCTCATTCAAAGGGAAGCAGTGCTGGGCTCACAGAGAGCCAGGAACAATGTCTTCAGTATCAGACAGATCTAAGTTCAAATCCGACTGGGTGACTCTTATACCAATTGTCTAAACTTCTGTTTTTGTTTTTATCTGTAGGATGGGGAGAATAACAGCAACAACAACACACGTCAATAGATTTTTGGGAGTATTCATTGGGATAGTGCTTTTGGAGTGTAGAGCAGTTCATGTCTTGTGGACTCTGTAAGCATTAGCTCAGTGGTTGGCAACCTATGACCCGAGAGTCATCTAGTGACCCACTGGGAAAATTTTAGTGACCCACTAAACAATTCTTAATTTTGATGATCAGTAGGTGTTTTTGCCAATGAATTAAAGTGGATGCTTTCGTTTTATGGCATTGGCCAGTGGTGGCTGCGCTGTGGTGCTTTCGATTTGGTGAAATAGCCGTCGGCTGTCAGTGGCTGTCTTCTTTTAGATGATCTGGATAAATGAAAAGCAATATTCATAGTTTGATTTGAATGAGATAGATCTAATGGGACTTGTCTGCGGATGAAAGTACTGACATAAATAACATTGCAAGGCTTGCCATAGTTGCACATTATGGAGCTATTGATTCTCCAGTTCTTCATGAAGAGTTGTGTGTACTTTCACCAAATGTTAGGTACTATGAAAGGTATTGACATTTTAAAGAAAGTTCAAGAATTCATTAACTGAAAATGGAAATGTTTTTGATTTGAAGAAAAAATTATTTTCTATCACAACTTATGGTGCTCCAGCAAAGTTAGGAAAACATGCTGGCTTTGTAAACTATTGCAAAAGGAAGTTGGAAGACCATGTCTTTCTACTGTATAACTCATGAAGAAAATTTATGTGCAAAAGCCTCTTCAAAACAGTTAAATGAAGTGATGAATGTAGTGATTAAACTTACTAACACAATTATAGCTCATTCTGCCTTGAATCACAGAAAATTTAAGACACTTTTAGGAGAAATTGAATGTGAATATAGTGATTTATTAATGCATACTGAAGTTCACTGGTTAAGGAGAGGAAAGATTCTAAATTGCTTTGTGGAATGCTTTGATGCAATTGAAATATTTATGAGTGAAATTGGTGAAAGTTTCCCTCAGTTCAAAGATAACAATTGCCTTCTTAAATTAAAATTCTTAACATATATTACTGATCATTTCAATGATTTAAATTTGCACTTATGGGGCAAGGAACAGACAATTCTCAAATTTTTTTAAGAATGGAAAAGTTGGGGCTGAGCCCCGGTGGCGTAGTGGTTGTGCCCGGGACTGCAGCCCACTGGGACAGAGGTTCAATTCCAGCAGTGGGGCTGGGCCTCCTACTCCTACCGCCGGAGAGCAGTGATGCCCCCCCCCACCAAAAAAAAAAAAAAGAATGGAAAAATTTTTGTTGTAAGATTGTTCTATTCCAGGGTGACTTGGTGAAACAAGCATTTAAATATTTTTCTTAATAAAAACTCATAAATTACAAATGCACAAGTAGATATACTTCAAACTTTCAGAGATGCCATTCAAACCGAATTTGAAACCCAATTTCAGAACTTTAAAGCCCATGGTCCTATGTTCTGTTTTATAATAAAGCTTGATGAAATGGAGGACAATGTGTTGAACCTGCAATATTTCAATTTCCTTGAAATTGAAAATCTGGATATGGAGTTAGTTGACTTCAAAAACTCAGCAGTATGGACAGACAAATTCAGGGCTTTAAGAAGACAACTTGAAGTCCCTGATGAAAATCACTTCAGTATGGTAGCTACATGTTGGGCATCACTTCCTTCCAAGTTGTCTTCGCTAAAGAAAGTTGGCTTCGCTTTACTATCAACTTTTGGGTCCAGCTACTCATGTGACTAGATTCTTCCCAAATGAAATTCATTCTTAATTCATCATGAAGCAGGTTAACTAACGAAAATTAAGAATCACGTGTTCTTTTAAAACAATGAATTACCACCCAAATATCTCAAACCTCATAGGGATAATGAAACAGCACCAAGGAAGCCATTAAAATGACTAAATGCTCTTAATTAAATAGGGGCTCATTTTATTAACTTGGTGTTTACTTTTGTGCTGACATTTTCTTTCAAGTTGTAAATATAGATTTGATGATAATAAATTTGTAATTCTATATTTAAGGTATATTGGATTATTCCATCTATATAATGTTTTTATTTTCTGTATTCTGAGATAATGCACAATCTAAAATAGAAGTGATGTGACCCATCAGCAAAAATTTTTGTGAAAACCAATTGAAAATGACCCACTTGAACAAAATGTTGCCAACCATTGCATTGGCTATTCTGATACCATGATAATGTATCTAACCAGTGTTAGAGGTTCAACCTTGTTCTGGGTTGAACTTTGTTTCCCACATAGGTGCACTATCAACTCTGATCTCTATGGCTGGGGTTTACACAGACTTCTCACTTTTTGATTATCTGTTTACTTAGCAGTTCACATTTATGACAATAGTACAACCCCCCCAGACTTAATCTCCTTAAAAGCAGGAGAGGACCCCTATATTGTAATAGAGTGCCTCCTTCCTGAGCCCCAAGTTCTTGATCCCTCCCTTCCCATTCTTCTCTCTAGATGCAAATGAAATAAAAAGAATGTTCATGTGTGTGCATGTGCATGCACGTGTGTGTGTGCGTGTGCGTGTGTGGTGTGGTGGCTAGATGCCTGGCTCTGGGTCATTAATCTTCATGAATGTGATAAGGCCTTGGTGAATACTGGTCCTGTTAAGGGACTAGTTTAGGGGCTGGGGATTGTTTCTCCCATGCCTGCAAAGACCTCCACAGAGGAGGTTGAAAAGTAATAAGGCAGCCATTAGATACCCATGAAGACCCCAAATTGAGCATGCTCACACTCCAGCCCCCAGCCAGATGGGAGGTACACCTGGGCAGGCCAAAGTAGGCCCAGGCTTATGACACCACCCAGTTGGAGCTAACTCAACCAATGGGGTCAAACAATACTTTCAACCACGCCTTCCCCCACCCAGGGGGTAGGCTAGAATAAAGGCCGAGAGCACGCTCTGGGACTCTCTCTCACTCTGCTCCTGGTCAGAGACAGATGAAGAGGGAGGGTCTCATTTCCCTGCATGGACACGGATACACATGCACCTGCACCTGGCGTCAGGGCCCATAGCCTCTTGGCCCACATGCTCTTGCTTCTAAGGTTCTTGTGCTTCTGACCTCCCGGGGAGCCTCCCTCTCCCCAAAGATCCACATACGGGTGCTCTTTTCCATGTGGTTATTCAAGCCCAGTCATGAACCCCTTTGAAACTCTAAAACCTGAAACTTGTCCTGTCCTTCATAACAACCCACTTGAAACCAAAAACAGGCTTTTGTGTGAATTCTTTCATCATGTGATGCCAAGAACCGAGGTACTACCCATTTCAGAATCCTGACAGTCCCAAGCTGGTGTCTGCCCATGGTGGGAGCAGATCAGTGGCTCTGGGCCTCGAGTGTGAGAGAAGGTGGTTGAGGGGCTTAGACAAGATGTGCAATGGTCACTTCACTGTAGACCCTGAGGTCTGTCCTTTGCCCAGTTGGGGACCTGGCATCAGCAGTTCTTGTTGGGTTAGGGTTTTCCTGGAGGGTGGAAACTCTACATGGGTTGAGTCAGGGAAGGCCGGGTCCCCTGGCTGCATACCCTTACCAGTCAACTTTGCCTGTGATTTGAAATGGCATAATCTGATCTGTCTACCTCAAATACAGAAGACATAGCACAAGGATGAGGACACTGCCGATGGCAGCTGCAGGGAACGAAGCCGCAGATGGGAATAGCCTCCAGAGATGTCTGGAACTGGAGGATCATTTGGCAGCTGAAGATTCACAGAGTGCCAATTTTCTCTGGATCTCTGTCCTTTGGAGCCTTACCAAGTTATCAAGCAAGGAGAGGGTGCAAGCCCATGTGGGAGTGGCTTGACTTGCAGGAGTGAACGCCTCTTCTTCCTTCCTTGAAGCAACTGGTGGTTTTAAACTGTCTAACTCTCAGAGTGCATAACTCTGCATAAGCTCTCAGAGAGAGATTTATCTGTGTAATGTTGATGGGACAAGATTAATGTAGGGTGTATACTCCTGGGAAGTTCGAAACTTTAGAGACATGGAAAAACCTAAACAAGCCAGCAACAAACAGAGCTGGGAGTAGATGCCACCCCACATGGAGATTGCCCACGAGCAGAAGCTCCAGTGAGACAAGTTTTTTGCTCCAGAGCAGAGACAGAGAGAAACCTTTCCCTGAAGCTGGCGCCCTGATTTTGGACTTCCTGCCTTCTACCAGTGAGGAAATAAAATTCTGTTGGTGAAAGCCACCTGTTTGAACTTTTCTGTTACAGGAGCACTAGACAACTTAGACAACACACAAGCTGCATTTGCAGTGTCAACATGCCTCTTGCCTAGTAAGTGATCAACAAAGCATTCTATTCATTATAGCATGAAATCACTTAAAGTCAGGATATAATTCAACCCACAATGGCTTTCTACACAAAGAATTTCTTGGATATCCCAGGATGTTTGACATCTTAGTGCCTCAACCCAATTTTCCTGCCCTGGCACCACGTTCTGGGTCTCTGAAAACCCTTTTATTACCTGGGGTTCATTCACAGCAATTGGGCAACTGCTCCTACTCCTGTGGCCTTGGATCTGGGCCAGGCCTGGCTAGGGAGTCAAGAAACACAGATATCACCTGTGGCTGGGGGCCTCTCGAGGCTGTGCTTGGCTGGCCCAAGCCTTGGGCTGTGTTGAGGCAAAGATCAGACTGAGTCAGTTCTATGACTTTCTAGCAAGTCCAGGCTTTCCCTCCTGTCTGGCTGGACAGGTAAGATTTATGGGTATGTGATAACAATGGGATCTTGCATTTAGAGATTTCTTTCTTTCTCTGTTGCTTACTCCAAGATGCTCCTTGAAAAGGGCAAAAATTCATCATCCTTGTGAGGGAAAAATCAGCACAGAGAAGTGGAGAGAATTGGTTTATAGGTAATTCCACAAAGGCTGAACTTGAGTGCAGCTGGAGAAGCGGAGGTTCCCTCCCAAATTTCCGGCATCCTTTCTTCCAAAGAAGAGCACAGGGAGATGAGCCAGGCCTCCCATTCCAGTTTGACTCTACGGGAAAACTTTGCCTTCCTCCATTTTGGGGATTCTGCAGGAACCTCCATACCCTGGTTCCAGTCTCCCCTCCTCCCGCCCAATTATGGAATGGTTATTTCCTTGGCTGTTCAGATAAAGTTAAAGCACAGACATTATGGTGATGTAACATGTTACCCTCCTGGGAAGTTCATCTTTGAAATGAAGCAATGCTTACCGCTCACATGGGAGACTAGATTAAAATCAAGATCAACAGACTAATCTTCAGCAAAGCCTCAATAACCTTTGCGGTCATTCTCTCATATAACTACAACAGAAACACTTAATTGGAGGATCTTAACATCTGGGAATGCCTCTGTGTGTGAAGCAGGCCATTGGAGTAAGGAATACTTTCAAGTAGAGGATCTTTTTGGCATCTTCTAAATCCTTCATGACTTAGGAATTCCAGCCCCCTTCCCTCTGATTCCATTATGTTCTGCTCCAGTCTCTAATTGAAACTCACTTCTGCTGAGCCAATTCTGACTCACAGACTGTAAATATTGTAAATTTATTTTAAAAATATTTTAATTTTTAAAACAGTTTTATTGGCATATAATTCACATATCACACAACTTATTTGTTCAGTCACATCAAGACGAGTTGCACAGTAATCACAATCATTATTCTTGTACCTCTTTCCTCTCATTCTCTCTTGTCACCCCCCACCCCCCAAAAGTCTTTATGAGAGTAGAAGCCCCGTCTGTTACCTGTGTTTCATCTGCAAAGCATTTGGTGGCCTTAAATTGGTGACCTTGCAGTTAGCAGCCCAACACGTAGCTCACCAGAGTAGCTACCAAAAATGTGGAGAGTCTCAGAGTCAGGACAGCAGGTACTATGGTCATGATCTGTGACCAACAGCTAGGAATGACTAGGTGAGCTTTCTCTTTGAAGGCAAAAGAAGCAATTAGAAGAATTATCCAGAAGCTTCCAGCTGCATATGGTACTGTTCTGAGTCAAGGACTAAACATGAAGACTATCATTTCACAATTATTTAGCCTTTACTGGGAAGGTCCTATGCAGAAGTAGGTGAGAAACGGTCTCTGCTTTCTACCGGCTTTGAAATTAAACAGGACAACTTTACCAATGAGAGCATGGACAGTTTTGCAAATGATTTGCCTCCTTAGTGGCATTTGTTTCTCTCCCTTGTCAATGCTTTTGGCCTTCTTCATGGCATAGCACAAACGGGAGCATGGCAAGGTTTGGTTTGATCTCTAGCTACCTTTACCTCTTCTGCTGGTTTTCATTTTTTCAAAGTCTTAGGTGACTGGATTTTCTCCCCCTCATTGCCTTTATCCTTCCTTTCCCTTCTCCCCTCTCCTTTGGTTCTTCCTCCTTGACTTCCCCTCCCATAGGCTCTTTGCAATAAAATATCATTCAATTTAAAACAATTATTACCTGGTCTGATGATACTGCCTTACCTACTTTGAGAACAAGAATTAATAAACCACCTATAGCTACATCGACATAGTTAAAACAGAAAACAATCTGTGTGATTGCAAACTCCTTCACAAAGCATTCTAGTTGTGTCATCATGAGTGAATATTTTGGACTCTGGATGGAGGGTAGTGGGGAGATGTCAGGAGGTGGCAGTCAGTGTGACTCTCAAAGGATGAACAGGCATAGAGTGGAGGGAAGAAGTAGGGGTGACAGAGCAGGCAGTTTAAAGATAGAGGAAGTCTGTAGTAACAAATCAGAAGGCCTGTGCAGGAGTGAGGAACAGGAGATGATAGGCAAGATAGGTCAAATTTAGAGTTTGAAGGGTCTTGATAAGTGACAAAGAGGTCAAAAGCTTCCCATGGCTTGGCAAGCTTCCTCACAAGGAATTATTTATAAGTGAACCCTTGCTTTGCTTCTCTATGCCTCTTTATCTCTGACAAGGGTGCTCACCAGCTCAACGGTTCTGCTTTCCACTTTGCAATTAAGGGGACCAAGGCACAGGAAGCCATTTTCCTACAGCTAAGCAGCAAGCCCAGGCAGCAGTGGGTTTGAGTCCTAAGTAACTACACTACAAGGCACCTTTCTGAGTCCCCAAAGTCCCAGAGACAACCAAGGGAAGGGTATCAGGTCAGATTGATGTCTTACACGTGACATAAAGAGGTGGTAATGGGTGAACTTGAGTAGATCAGTTTTAAGACTATGTCTCATGGGCATCTTTTTACTCAGCAAGATGTCACCCAACCTATCCTTTCACACCTCTCTGAAAAACGCAGCATCAAAAGGAAATCCCACAGTGACTCTGCAGATCGGGAGGTCTAGTTGCCAACTCAGGAAACAGCCCATATTAAGATGATCTATGAGGCTGCTTCCCTTGCTGTAAATTGTATTCTTTATGTTAAAAATGATGTCTGCCATCATTCACATAACAGCTGCCCCCCATTTCTCTGGCCCCTCAGAAGATCCAGCACCAGCCTACCTTGGCAGAGGGCACAGTTCTTTTTTTTTTTTCTTCCAGAATATATCTCAGTGTCAGCAGAGTTTATGTATTGCTCAAACTCCTGCAGCCTAAAGATAGGAAACACACTCTAAATGCTATAATTGTATTTTAAGGATGCTGGGCTTGTACCAATAAATCAGAGGGGAAAGTCTGACAGTATTGGGGACTAGTGCTAAAGACAGACATCCAAGATCTGGCCTCCCATTCACCAGGCCTATCCCATAGAGATCCTTGCAAAGTGGTGTGGGGTGTGGGGTGTGTCTATAAGTAGCAGAAGTAGCTTAGGATCAGTATTTGGATGAAGTATCACTTGGGAATTCTGTGAAGACAAAGGGGATTCACAAAAGTGTTCTACTGACTATGTTGGGAGAATTATTGCAAATAAGACAAAGATTTAGGAATGAATATTTCTTGTTGTTGCCCTTTGTCTCCTCATTCATTTTCCTTATCCTGTATTCAGTTTTGATTTAAATAGCTTTTTGTTATAAATTAGGTGGGGATTTTACATTTCAGATGATCAAATTTGATATTCAACAGCTTACATTACATTATGTATTAGCCCCCACTCCCGGTAACTTACTCTGCCCACTTCTTTTTTTTTCTTTTTTTGTAGGCATCACTGCCTCTGGTGGTCGTGGGCGTTACCCAGCGGCCGCTGGATTTGAACCGCCAAGCTCGCAGACTGCAGTTCTGAACTCAACCACTTAAGCCACCAGGGCTCAGCCCCCTGCCCATTTATTTTGATTTCAACCTCCTTGTGGGTTACCATCTTCTTCAAGTTCATGCCTGCCGATCCTCTAGTCTATTGCTTTGTGTTAGTCCAGATAGACCAGAGAAACAAGCACACATATGGATATAAGGAAAAGGTTTATATACAGAAGAATGGAACATTGAGAGAGCATCCAGACCCAGTCCAGTCCAAGACCATAAGTCCGATATTAGCCTATATGTCCGATAACAGTCTCCTGTTATCAGGTCCTGTATAAGGTCTCCTTCTGACTTATGAAGCATGTGCAATGACACCAAGACAATCATAGGCCAGTGGGTGCAGCGTCTTGTGTATCCAGTGGCAGTAGAAGCATCCTGGCGCTGGCAGGGGTCTCCCCATGGTTCCTCATTTCCAGGGTTCAGGGTCTATCAGCAGGATCCATTGATGGTAGAAGCATCTTGGTGCTGGCAGAGGTCTCTCTGTGACTTTTCCAGCTTCAGAGGTCTGGTTTCATCAGGATAAGCCTGTGTGGCTTCTCCTCCAGCTCTTCCAGTTCCTAGCAATCACAGTCTATGCTGTCATCTTGTCTTGTCAGTAGAGCGTCTCCAAATGACTGAGGTGATGATCTCTCATCTCCTCGAGGGAAATATCGTGAGACTTCCCAGAATTTTCAGGAGAAAGCCATGCCCATACAGAGGTTTCATTGGCTCCAGATTGACAGACTAGACTTCACCCCTCCACTCCCAGTGCTGAAATGGACCCAGATCAGTGACTGCCACATGTTTCATCTGCTCTCCCTCTTTATCACTCTTTTTAAGAAAATAAATGATAAACAGATGGGAAAAATATTCTGAGACTAGTGAAAACTGTTATGCATGTGTAGTTCAGAGACCTGGAAATTGGTTCTGATTTTGCCAAAATCTGGGGAAGTCATTTTGCTTCTTGGACTTCAATTTATGGTTCTAATCAGTGAAAGGGCAGCACCATTTAATTTCTATCATTTTGACATCTTACTTTCTTTAAGTCCTGGGAAATATAGTTGACACAAGCATCTGATGGGTGGGGTCAGACTCAGGAGAGTCAGTAATTTTCTCCTTCCACCACTCAGTTTCCCTGCAGCGGTGTCTTCTTTGCTTCCACTGCTACTGTGACTCATGGGCCATGTTTCAGACATTTCCAGATTGTAATCTTGTCTATCACATTTGGAGCACCTTTAGGGGAAGGAATCAAGATGAACAAATATAGGAATAAGTGATCAATTTTCTTTCAGCTATCATTTTTTTCAGATAGCCTCTTCAGACCAAGAATCATTTGTTGACCATCCACTCTGTGCAAAGCACTATGGGCTTGACTCTCTGGAGATAATTGTAAATTAGCTGTGGTCCTCAGGTCACATCACTAATTATGGTACAAGGGAGCTTTGTGGAGAAGAAGGGGCAAGCTGGCTTTCTTGATTCCAGCTTTGCTGGTTGATGGGTTCATAGTTACCTAATTTTTCAACACTGATTTAGGAGGAGGATAGGCTCCATTGGATAAAAATCCAAGGCAGGGAGAATTCCATGTATGCAAGGAAAGGCAAGCCATCTGAGGGAGGAAGATGAGGAATCCATGGTGGAAAAGGACTGGAGAAAATGAACTGTGCTTAGAAGCAGAGTGACTGGTTTTTGAAAGCTATACTGAAGAATCTGACTTGTTTTCTGCAGGCCCCCAGAGTTGGGTCTCAGCGCGAGGCCTTCCTACAATTCCAGCATGTTTAGAGGACTGTGATGGGGAATGAAGACCCAGTCAAGGTCTATTTGCAAGAGGGAAGCATCAGTTTAGGCATCAGGTAGTATATAAGGCAATTTTGGGGTGCCTGCACTTACTACAGATACCCCTATAGTTCTGTAACAAAAAAAGTGATTGGGATAAGGAATGCTGAGAGCTTTATCTAGTTAGCCCAAAGAAGAGGTTTTCTAGCACCAAGGAAGCATCTTTGGGGATTTGAGGAATGACTTGGAAGGAACTAGAGGGATGTGCAGGTCCTGTAGAGTGGGCTGGTTTTGAGTATATATCTTTCACTCTCGCCAGGAAGCTTTCCTGGTAGAAAAGGTGAAGGATTATGAGGGCAGGGAACTAGGACTATGGTCCTGGAAGGAAAAAGGGAACTGATGACCAAGTGTTGTAGCCCTTTCAGTGTCTGCCCAGAAAAGCAAGATCCCTGTTGAGCCTCTGTATAAGGTCTGTGCCCACCAGACTCTCATTCTTTCTTTGCCTCCAAATCTTGGAGGTGAGAGGGCAATGCCAGTGAGGTGTTTGGCATTTTAACTTGATAGTAGCACTATCCTGGCAGATGCCATTAATCTAGCACCATTAAAAACAGCCAAACAAATGGAAGCCCCACAAATTAGCCTGTAAGCTTTCTCACGTCACATAAAGGACTAAAACAGAGTTGAAGGAAGAAGAGCTGGTCTCTATTTTCCACCTTAGTCTGTTAGACAAACATCCTATTAGCTCGCTAGCCCACTCTTACGCAGGAAATGTGGAGCTTTAGTTCAAAATAATGTCTCCAGGGAGATGCAGAAAATGGGTATCAAAATGTTGAGGGTATATTTCAGTTGAGGTGGAGTTGCTGTTCATATTTCAACACCCCTTGATCTTGCATTCTCCTTGCAGCACCCATTCAGATATGCTCAACATATCCACTTGGGTAACCTGATGACTCTCAAAGGCGGGTTTACACAATGCACCCTCCCTTCAGGTGGGACATTCAATTGTTCTGCATAGGACCCAGCATCTCTCCTCTAATATCACTTTGCACACAGCTAATGAACACAGGTCCCCAACCACTGACTATGTCAGTCAATAACAGACTGCACCTTCCCACCTGGCTGCTAGTATCATTACCTGCCTCCAGCCAATTAGCCAGCCCCTTCCCACTGCAGGATTATCCTTCCCAAAGTGGTTCTCCTACTCATTCTAGGGTAACCTTTCTTCTTTTGTTCTTCTTCCCAGAAGGTATGCAAAATTGGGAAGGCTCTGGCAATTCTGCCGACAGACTTGATGGACTAGATTTGGGAATTTGGAGACATGATTTGTATCCACTATAAAAATTCATCTTAATTCAAGTAAATGGTTACAGGATAATTCAGGCTACAGGGAAATGTGAGAGACTTTCACCACTCCCAATATTCTGAAAATCAAGGAAATTGCTGGTGTTAACTGTTACCCAGCCAGTGTAGACCAAGGAAATCATCAAAATGCATGTACAGTTTCTGATTTGGCTCTTTCCTCTGCCTCCCTCTGGTGTGATATTCGCATTTAAGTATAAAGAGACCATTGATGTGCTGGGAGTCGGGTGCATGGGCAATTTTGGTTGAGTGATTTCAACAGGCAAACCAACCAATATTTCAGTTTGCTCTCTTGTGAATTTTCTGTTCTGCTTCTTTCACCCTGCTGTGGGATGGACTGGATAATAAAATGTCTGTGGAAATGCTATGTTAAAGTAAATCTCTGCCCAGCAAACAGTGTTGAATGATAATGGAGAAGTAACTGCAGAGGAGACAATGGAAATGGCAATAGGCTAGAGGTCATCAGATTCGAGTCCTGAGTTATTTTCTGCTCAGCCTTGCCATTTATTACCTGGGACATGCCACTCACCTAGATGGACTCAGTTTTTCATTGGAAAATTGGGTAGGATAATGCTCACTTTGTAGACTTCTGAAAATTGTGAGGAAATAGGAAAGATTTGTATGCAATTGCCTATTGTCTTAATTTTCTAGGGCTGCCATCATAAAAGAACCATAAAATGGGGACTTTAAATAATAGGAACTTATTGTTTTGCAGTTATAGAGGCTAGAAGTCCAATTTCAGGATTTGGCAAGTCTATGCTCTCCACTTGCTCTTGTGAAAGAGTCTTCCTCATCTTGTCCAGTTTCAAGCATCTCAGGCATCATTGAGCATCCCTTGGCTTTTAGACATAGCTGCACATGGTGTCCTCCCCAACCACCGTTACCTTGTCTTTTTGCCTGCTCTCTTTCATTTGTGAGGTCACTTAAGTACCCATGACCACCTTCTAAGAAAGATGTTAATGGTCTGAGTTAAATAAAAAGATGCATCATCCAGAGAGTTCTTTTTGGATGACGCTTTACACAACATCATTTTTCTTTGATTCAATGAGTAAATCTACTTCCCTGAGACAATTATGGAAGCCAGTCACTCCTCATCACAAATTCTCTTTCACCAGTCCTTGCCAGTTGTAGGAGGGGCAGTCCTTGATGATGGAGCTTTGTCTTGGCTAAAGGAATGACACTGGAAGTACCTCTGGAGTACAAGTTATAATCCCCATTTCTATTTAATACAACACTTTAAACTGAAAGGTGCTGTGAGATTAAAATACCTTTATTTCTCTTGATTGGAAATATTAATCCTTTTGTAAGTTTAAGGCCACAAACCCAATGCACTTATATATAAATTTGATCAGTATCAATTCTTGTAGGAATCAACAATGGTGAGCCTTACAGATTTTGTGCTTTGTGTAATATTGCTAACTGCAACTCTTCACTCCAGCCTATGAATTGCATATTGAATGATTGTGTGTATGATGTGTAAGACACTGTGTTAGTCTTATGGGAAGAACAAAAGACTGAGATAGGGCACTTGCCTCATTAATTCCTACCACACAGGCTTGTGTATCAGGCTAGTGGGGCTGGAGATAGGTTTCTTTGCAATTGCTTATGAACATGTCCTGTTAATACCTAGAGACCTTGGATCAAACCACATGGCCCCATACCTCCACATTTTATTTTGTGGAGTCTAAACATTGGTATAGACATTTCTCTCCTCCTGTTTCTGCTTCAGTGGTGTTGTTTCTTTGTTTGTACTGCCCTGGTGGCAGATAGCATTGTTGAGATTTCCTTGTTGAAAATTCATGGGCTAAAGAGATAGCAGTAGTTAAGGAAGGCTGAATGGTTAAGACATGGAGTGTGACAAATATGGTGGAAGCAAGGTCTAGTTTTTTATTTTTATTTTTTAGGTTGAAAGTGATTTATATAATCTTGATCATTTTATGAAAATTCCCCAAACAGAAGTGATGATTGTCTTCTCATTTCTTTCTTTATCTATTGCATTAAGTCACTGGGTGGGGGCTTGTAAAAGTTCTCAGATTTACTACTACAAGTTATAAGGCAAAAACAGCAATGGTAAATAATCTTGAGTCCCAAATTATTTCAAATGTTCCCACAAAGACACAGCTTTTTATGAAAGCTGAGCTAATTCAAGTCCCTTGTGAGAATTAGCAGCAGAGTACTCCAAAGTCAAGCAAGAGTCTGAATCTACCTTGCAGACAAATTTGCATTTGGATTCAACATTAGGTCTTCCTTTCTATGATTAATATGAAAACAAATTGAGTTCATGGTTACTTTGAGACCTGATGACACCAGAAACCACCGATGAGCCCTAATATGGCATCAGATTTCACATGGTGATGGTTGCGTCTTGTGCATGTCATGACATGGCATTCATGTCGTTTAGCCTTAACAACACAGTAGGAACTAAAAAACACAGCACAAGAGTATTTCTTCAGAAACTGTCTAGTGCAATGTAACAGAAAGTTATTAAGTAACTTGGATACATATGTACAAAGCAGTGTGTCATCATTTGGCCTGCCTCCACATGGGATTTTGATTGAAGGCAGAGCTGGAAAGTGAAGGACCTATGAGTTCAGCAGCAACTGAGACTCAGGCTACTTTTCATTGGTTGTGCTTCCATTATGCTCCATCATAACTTCTGTGTTAGAGGTTATAGACTTTTTTTAATTTAAACATTTCTTTTTTTGTTTTTTTTTGGGGCATCACTGCTCTCGTGGTTTTTAAACATTTCTTAAGTAGATATTTTTAAGGATACACAAGGGTTTCGACAATAGCTTACTAAGTCCCTGTGTACTTGTTGAGTCTCCATGTAGCGCAGACAGTTAAGCACTCTGACTAACTGCGAGGCTGAAGAAGGATCTTGGAAGGAAAGTCTGGTAATTTCCCAAACATCAGCCATCACAAGGTTAAAGAATACAGTTCTACTGTGCAGGAGGCAAGCATCATGGTGGTGTGGTGGATGTACCCATTGCCTGGCTCACACCTTTACAAATGTTTGGGCAGTCTCACTTCATTAATTACTCTAGGCTCTGATGGCAGCATTACTAGAGACAGCAGTGGGTATTTCTTCCATTGACAAGACTTACTCCACCCAACTTTCTGCTGCATTCAGTAACATCAGTGTGCTGAACCTGGCGCCCAGCCCTTTGAAGTTTTCACACCAACCAGAGAGATGCTGTCTCATCATGCCTACACAAATAGGTAGCTGGCCCAAAGCCTGAAGTACCTGAGGACATCCTTTGTTCTCTCTCTTGCTTCTGACTCCAGCTCGCTCCCTGAAAGCCGCTGCCGCTGTCTCCTGCTTCTTCTGACTCTTTCTGCTGTGAGACAATAGTACCTGAGCTGTTTAACTCTTTCCTCGACAAACTCTGTTGGAGTTTGCTAGTGGGTCTGCATTATGCCTGATTTTCTCTTTCTTTATGTCATAGTGGCTCTTGTGGTCTTTATGCCTTTTACTTTAGCTAATTCTCTGGTTTTGGACAAAGGGCCAATGAGCTCTAACCTTTCTTTATCTGGCTATCCTAAATCCCTTTCACCTTGTTTCCTTTGATTTCCTGTTTCCCACAAATGTCACCTCCCTCAGTAAATCTATTTATTAAAGGTCTCACTCTGTCTCTTAACAATTACTATCCCAACTTTTTCTTGCTGAGGATGGAGGGTCTTGAATTGATTCCATGAAAACACATTTTCTCATTTGTCAATACTTTGATATGCAACTCTAACCAATAAGAACTCAAAAACATTAGATATATACATAGGCCATACCATTATCACTCCCAATAAAATTCTATTTAATATTATCTAATACCTAGATCCTATTCAATTTTCCCAATTATTTCAAAATTGAGTCCTTCCAGTTGTCTTTTCAAGTTTGTAATCCAAATGAGCCTCACCCATTGCAGTTGAGTCTCTTAAATCTCTTTGCTTTCCATTCTATTAATTCATTGGACAAGCTGGGTGACTCTGAATGTTTCCTCCTAGAGTCATTCACCTTCTTTGTCTATTTTGAGTACTTTTTTCATCAAAGAAATACATACTAATTAGACTGATACCTCCAATGTAGGAGACCCATGCTTAAATTACCATCTCTGCTGATAATTATCTCTGTGATAATGAGACATACAGTCAATCTTTCAGGTAATTATCTCTGTGACAACGAGACATGCAGTCAATCTTTCAGGGCTTCAGTTTCCTTGTCTGAAAATGAAGGAGTCTGTGAGACCCATAAGTAGCAGAGAAAATAGGACAGGTTTTCTTCTGTGGATGCAAAACCTCCAGACTGAAACTCCTTATAACATAAGCATTGTTTCTGTAGCCAAGTCTGTTCAAAACAAAATAAAACAAAATAAAACAGGCTTGAGCCCTGGTGCCGTAAGTGGTTGAGTGTGGGACTGTGGCCTGTGGACTTGCTGGTTCAAATCCAGCGGCAGTTCAAATCCAGCGGTGCCTCTCAGGAGCAGCACTGGGTAGTGCCCATGACCACCAGAGGCAGTGATGCCCCCCTCCCCCAAAAAACAAAAAAAAACAAAAACAAAACAAAAACAACCCAGTTATGTTTGGAATAAGGTGAGCTTCCTCACTGGCAGAGACTTGGAAGACTCTCTAAATACATGGAACAAGAATAATAAGCAGTCCACTAGAGAATTCCCTTGTTTTCATCTTTTATACCGCAGGGATCACACAGTCCATTCTTTGCCATTGAACAGGGCATGGGCTGTTTGAAATTCTTTTAATTCTTTTGTAATTAAGGCTTCAATGCAGAAAATGTCCAGATCATGAAATATTAGAGTGGAAACAGATCTTAGCAGTAAACTATTCCATCTCTTTATATGATTGCAACTCTATTCCACAACACTTCCCCAAACATTTCTTGACTATAGATGTACCCTCTTTGTGGAGGCAAGTTATCTGGGGCAGCTCATTTGAATTTCAGACTGAATTTGTTTCCATCACCTTACCTGAAATCCCTACCTTTTGAACCTCCCTTTCTTGTCTGTAAAAATCTATCTTTCATATGATGGTTCCTCAAATAATCGAAAACATAGGCTGTACTGAAATTAACCTGAGTCATATTGCAGCAGGGTGATCCCTCATGTAATACGAATAATAACCTTTAAAAGAGGAAAACCGACATAGAGAAGCAAGCAGAGGGAAGCTACCCAATGGGTTAAGCTTGCATCTTCATGTCAAGGAATGCCTGTCTCCCCGCCCCCAAACCTCCTACAGATAAGAAAGGGAACTTCCTCTGGACAACATGACTCTGTGGACACATTTACTTATATACTTGAGTATAAGTTAACCCAAATATCAGCCAAGACACCTAATCTTACCACAAGAACTGCATAAAAACATGCTGTAAAACTCAGTTTATACACAAGTGTACATGGTCATACAGACTACTAGCTTCCAGAACTGTGAGAGAATACATTTCTGCTCTTACAGACCTCTTCATTTGCAGTGCTTTCTTTTTTTTTTTGGGGGGGGGGCATCACTGCTCTCCGGTGGTGGGAGTAGGAGGCCCAGCGCCACTGCTGGAATTGAACCTCCATCCCAGTGGGCCGCAGTCCCGTGCACAACCACTATGCCACCGGGGCTCAGCCCTGCAGTGCTTTCTTAATGGTAGTCCTAGGAACTTAAAAGACTGGTCAAAGGCCTTCAGCCACTCACTGTGATGAGGTACACCACTCCCAAAGGATCCTGCTTATTTCTTGGGGATGTGAACCACTTGTCAAGGCTCCTCATAAAGTGTGAGTCACATACTTGGACACAATCCCATTGGTGTGACCTGCCTTTCTCACAAGTGGGGGCCCCAGGAGAAGTGAATTGGACTAAATGGGGATGTTTAGAGGTCAAAACAACTCATGATGTCCTCTTTGTCCTGGGTACCAAATTCAGGCATATAGCCCACTCTCTCTTATTGGGTTTTTCTGAGACTTTTATAAAGGTGTCTGTGAAGGAAGATAGAAGTCAGTGACATAAGATCCTTCCACTGGAAAATGTTTCACGGAACTCCCACCCCACATAACTTTCTGCCTCAGTAGAGTATAATTCTGGATTTGTATCTCCAGTTCAGAAAGTCATCTTGACATTTTTATTTTTTTTTCAGTTTTGTTATCCCAGACTTTGATTGTCTGATTGGAATTGGACTAACCTGGGAAATTTCCCCCACTCTTTTGCCATAGAAATTCTAAATTTTTCCAATTTAGGATTAGTTTATTCCATGGCCTTGGGTGGAATTCTCCGGGTATAAAGTTTTCTTCTGTCATGGAGCAAAACTCAGTGGAAGTTCAAGTATTGGAAGAACTCAAAAAATCAACAACTCTGGGAGTGGCTTACATCAAGCATGGAATGTATGAAATTGAAATGTGATCTTGGAAGTGAAAACCACAGATGAGTTTGAAATCCTATGAAAATATAAGAAGCACATTATTGTAAGAAATCTCTTGCCCAATGTACTGGAGCAGAGGCTAAGAAGGAAGATATTGTAATCTTCTCTATGTCTTGTTATATGCAGGTCTGGTACATTCTTTCCTCATTCCCTTTTGGAAGGAGTATTTGACGATGCTGTTGAGTCAGTTCTGACTCCCAGTGATGGTACATACAACAGAACAGGATGCTGCCCAATGTTGCAGCATCCTCATAATTGTTTGATTTGAGCTCATTGTTGCAGCCACAGTATCAGTCCATCACATCCAGGGTCTTCCTCTTCTTCTCAGGCCTCTACTTTGCCAAGCTTGATGTGCTTTTGCAGGGACTGGCCTTATGTCTAAAGTACCTGCAGGAGCATCCAGAAATGATCTGGCTGTACTTCTTTCAAGGCTGGTTTGTTTGCTCTTTTGGCAGTCCATGGTACTTTCTAATGACTAATAATTCTAATTGCAACTTGGATGAGTAGCAAACTATAAATGCTATTTCTCGGATGTGCTACAGTGACCATTTCCCAACTATTTACTATAACACCTTCTCCAGCTTATTTTTACCTCTCCCTTACTCTCATACAGAGTTTTAGAAAGGTGTCTCTGAGGAGCTGTAAATATTTGTCAGCTTCCTATTGGTCTCCATGACATATAGGCCCAGGCAGCTATCTGAGTAAGAGTTAGCAGGAGCTATATATTATTTGTCACTGATCAAATGTTCTTGAGATCTTCAGACCCTGCCATGACCTCCCTATCCACTCTTTTCCTTCCTGCCCTGTATACCATGTCAGCAGTACCATGGACTAGACTGGAGCACAAGGACATCACTTTTCTCTGTGCTCTGGGTAAAGGGTAACCAAGGATGGTCTGTATGTTCTTGGATGCGCTGTCAAATCCCGCCTCTCACGAGAAGGGGCTTGGACACAATGGGTGATACTCAGAGGTTAGAGAAATCCATGAAGTCCTCCTTCCTGAGTGAATGTGAGGATTTAATAAGGCCCAATGTAGAGAGAGTACTTTAATGGTGCCAGGTGTGATAGTTGTAAAATCTGTTGTCAATTTGAGAAGATTATGAGTGAAGGGGTGGGGTCTAGCCTGTCAATCATTGTATAGTCAATGAAGCATCTGTGTGGGCATGGCCTTCCACTGAGGATTTTGGGAATCCCTGTATTTCCTCTTTGGAGGTGGGAGACACATACTCTCTGCTCACTCCCAGAGAGATGATCTAATGACAAGACACATGGCACTACACTGATGGACCCCATGCCCTGGAAACTGAAGCAGCCAAGTGGAGACCCTTGCCAGTGCTGAGATGCTTCTACCACTACTAGATCCATAAGACTTTGCGCCCACTGGTCTGTGATCTTCCTGCATTCACCATCATTGCATGCATTTCATGAGTTTGAAGAGGGCTTTGTAGATTGGTATCAGACACATGGGCTAATATCGGATTTAAGGACTTGATCTGGGGGGACTGGGATGTTTTCTCAATATTCATTTGCTTTTGTATGTAAAGTTCTTTCTTATACGCATATGTGTCCATGTGTTTGTTTCTCTAGTCTACCCAGACTGACACACCAAGACACTCAGTAACTTCTAAGTCAGTCAAGTCAAATCTTCAACATAAATCCTCCCTGCCCCAGACATTTTTTTTTTTTACTTAACAAAGGCATCAGATGTGTCCCTGAGTACATGCAAGGCAAGGTGTAGAGGAGCCTTGTGGAGCTGGGTCTTCTTTTCTCTGCCCTCCCAGGGATTCCAGTTGTTCAGCAAGGGGTTACTGCACAGACCAGGCAACCTCTCACTCAACAAAGAACTTTAGCAATCTCTGAGGCAGTGTCACCTTGCCAGCAGAAACACTGAATGGTAATAGTGCTGAGAGTCAACACTAATAGTCGACACCAAATTAAACTGCCAGGCTCTGTGTGATGTAGCTCTGTCACCTCTTGACACCTGTGATGTGAGTACAGGGGCTTCTGCAGGAAATTCATCAGGTGTAGTTCATGATGTACCATCTTTACATATCTGTCCATCTATGTTTGTCAGCAACAGGCAAGTCTCAAATGACTTCAGTGATTGGAATATAGATTGCACTACCACCAGACATAGTAAACAGGATTTTAACTCTAGGGGCTCCTTTAGCTCTGCCCTCCTTACTGACAAGGCCTGCTTCCTGATGTTGCCTTTCTCCTTGTGCTCAGAGTGATTGACAAAGGCTTATTATGAAGGTCTCTTTTCCTTCCCCTACTAACTAGTACCTCAAATGATTCCCACCCCCTCCTTGATTTAAAGTTAGCCTAGTCAGTGTACATGTGTCTATTGCTGCACATTTCCAGAATGTTATAAAAAATGGATAATTTCTTCTTAATGGCTAGATTTACCATTGTTCTAATGGGGAAGACCAGAAGTTTATTTAGTCTCATCTAGGCTTATCTTGATATTCACACTTATTTACTTCTCAGCAGAGACTGTCTTTCTTTCCTCTGTGTCTTCCAAGCAGGAAATTTTAGTATGGTAATAATTGAAAATGTTCAAAGGATGGAAATCACTGGTTTAATACAGTCTCAGACGCTAAGCATTCTCAATAGTTTTCCTCAGCCTTAGATATTTATATTTAGTGTTTATCAGCACCAAAAAGTGCTTATGTGTAAGTTGAGTAGCTTTTCAAGGGGCACAAATCTATCTATCTATCTATCTATTTATCTATCTATCTATCTATCTATCTATCTATCTATCTATCATCTATCTATCATCTCTCAATTGTCTATCTTTTCCTGCTTACATGGTTTCTTAATATGGCTCCACAAAAACCAGTTGCAATTGTACAAGTAGAGGTGAGGACGTGGACATTGACAGCTTTGATCCCATATTGTTGTTGTCAGCTGCTAGTGAGCTCACCCCAGACCCCCAGTGACCCTGTGCACAATGGTATGGCACACTAACCTCACAATCTTTGGAGACTGAATGGTTGTGATTCCCAGGGTTGCTATTTGTTGATCCTCAGAAGCAGATCATTGGTCTTAGTCTGAAAACCCAGCTGACCTCTCTTCAGCTCCATAGCTATCTGCAAGCCCCCACTGTCAGATGTGTGATGGCTGCAGGTGAGGTGTAGTGGTTGGGAATAGAACCATGTTTCCTGCATGAAAGTTCAAAATCTACCACTGGACTATTGATTAATCCCTCACTTGTTATTATATTACAAACTCTGTTTGGATACATTGTTTTATTTTCTTCACAAACCATATGGATATGGATTTATTCTTGTTTCCTCTAGAAGCCTACCTTTCTCTACAGAAAGAATGATGCTTCATAAGTTTTACTTCTTTGATAGTAGAACAAGGGAAGTTGTTGTATTACCATGTGTGGCTCCATCCAGGTTCTGCAGGTCATTTGAAAGGTGTGAGTTGTGCTGATCCTTAGAGTGTGAGTGTCACCTGGCAATTACTTATACATGGGCTCTCTGGTCTGGGCCCCTAGTTGACTCTGTCTTTGACTACCACCCTGTGAGAACCTTTCTGGTGGCCATGGTCAGTAATGAAACCTCCCTTGGGGGTAGTGGGAGTGAATGTGAGGGTACAGCAGAGGGAAAGGACAAATTATATACTGGAAATGATAATACAACCTAGACTGTACTACTTTAGTGTAAGAGAAGTTTTTGTTTAAAATTCTGGCATGCAATAAACATATGAGATAATGCTCCCGGTCATTAGCCATCAGAGAAATGCAGATCAAAACAACCATGAAATACTGTCTAACACCCTTGAGGCTAGCCCAAATCAGAAAATCAGAGAGCAACAAATGTTGGAGGGGATGTGGCGAAATAGGAATACTTTTACATTGCTGATGGTCCTGTAGATATGTACAGTCGCCATGGAAAGCAGCCTGATGATACTTAATGAAAATGAAAATTGAGCTACCTTATGATCTAGCTATCCCTCTACTGGGTATATACCCAGAAGAAATAAGAAATAAACCACGGCCAGTGGTATTCACGCCAATGTTTATTGCAATGCAATTCACTATCGCAAAGAGTTGGAAACAATCTAAATTTCCATCTGTGGATGAGTGGATCAGCAAACTCTGGTACATACACACAATGGAGTACTATGATTCACTCAAAAGCACTGATGAGCACAGGAAACACATCTCCTTATGGGAAGAACTGGAGGAAATTATGCTAAGTGAAGCCAGTCAATCACAAAAGGAGAAGTACTGTATGAGTTCCCCTGAGGTAATTGTAACCAGTACGGTAGGTATAGTATAAAGGGTGGATTGCGATTTAGGGTAAGGGGAGGAGGGTGGACCAAACCCAGGGAGGTACATGTTGGGTGAAACACAGTAATGGGAGAAGGAAGGAGGGGGGAGAGAGAAAAAGAGAGTTCAAAAGTGAAAGGATAACGGAGAAACAGGGCGCTAACCCACCCAGGGGGAGAGTACCAGTCTTGTCTTCACAGAAGGCAGAGTGGACATGCAGATCATACCTTGAAGCGCCCAGCCACGAGGACAGCATGGACACATGGAAGGATGCATGAAATGAGAGCTACAGGGCTGAACACAACCAGAGCCAGACTGAACCCTCACCCCCCTCAGGAGTGGACATGGCAGAGAACAGGTTGCGTGGAGGGACCAGCATGCCACACCCACAGGGAGAAAGGCAAGCAGGGAGGAAGAGAAAGAGAGCTGGCCTGGTCCCACACTGGCCCACGATGCTCAGAGGACTACGCCCTGTGAAGACCTAATGGGTCACAGAAAGGACTGGGCAAACAACAGCAAGACATGTCACACTATCTCCCTACTGAAGCAGACAATGACAGAGGACATTTCTGGGGTCACATGGTGGGGAAGCAATGCAGACTGGCCCCCAAATGAACTGAATCAAGAAGGGGGCACTCCTGGATGGACAGTTGGGAGGAGAGAATGATGAGTTTGACGGCTCCTGGGGGCATGGGGAAGGGGAGGGGAGTGGGGCCATGACTAGGTCCATGGACAGGGGTGGGGGATGGACAGCAAGTGGTCCGCAATCAGTGGCAAGGAGGGTGTGAAGGTCTGGTAGGGCTTAAGCAAGGGTAATGTAACAGAGAAAATACTGAAACTCCAATGAAGGCGGAGCATGATGGTGGGACAGGAGGAAGATAGAAGGAAATAGAGAAAATAACTAGAAGGCAAAGGGCACTTGAGAGTTCTAAACACAGATATGTACATACATAAATATAATTATATATGATAAGGAGGGCAAAAATCTAAGAACATATATTTATAGATTCAGCACTAATGAAGCAAATGGACCTTGTTCTCTCACCCAGGTGCTCCCTCAGTACAAAAACACTTTGTTCTATGAATCTGGTATTCCATGATGCTCACTGGCCCAATAAGATCACTGAACTAAAATGGGTGCATAAGCAAATGTGGTGAAGAAAGCTGATAGTGCCCAGCTATCAGAGGATACAGCATTTGGGGTCTTAAAAGCCTGACGATAAACAAAAGGCCATCTAGTTGAGAAGTGGCCAAGCCCACACAGAAGAAACACACCATCCAGTGTGGCTACGAGGTGTTGAAAGAATTAGGTAGCAGGCATCAAACAGAAAAAAACATATCACTGAGTGCTAATCTTCCAGAGGTGATCACTGAAGACATGTGGGGGTATGGGCAAGCATTGTGAAGAAAGCTGATGGTGTCTGGCTAACAAAAGATATAGTGTTTGTTTAAAAGCTTGAGGGTAAACAAACAGCCATTTAGCTCAGAAGCAACAAAGTCCACCATAGAAGAAGCACACCAGCCTCTGCGACCATGAGGTGTTGAAAGAAACAGGTATCAGGCATCAAAGAACAAAAATCATATCAATATGTGTTCACCCTCCTGGTATGATCGCTGAAGACAAATGGGTACAGAGGCAAACAGGGTGGCAGAAGCTGATGGTTCCCAGCTACCAAATGATAAAGCATTTGGGGTCTTAAAGGCTTGAAGGTAAATGAGTGGCTATTTAGCTCAGAAGGAGCAAAGCCCACATAGAAGAAGCACACCAGCCTGTGTGATCAAGAGGGGTCAAAGGGAGCAGGTGTCAAGCATCAAAGAACATGAAACACATCACTACAAATGAAGGGGGGAGAAGGGTGGGAACTCAAGACCCAGTCTGGGCAATTGGACACCCACTTACAGAGGGGGAGTCGCAGGGAGGAGAAGGGCCAGTCAGGGTGCTGTGAAGTAGCAATGAAACAGTCAACTTTCCTCTAGTTCTTGAAGGCTTCCTCCCCCTATCTTTCATGATCCTAATTCTACCTTACAAATCCAGCTGTACTAGAAGAGGTACACTGCTATAGATGGGAACTGGAAATCCAGAAAACCCAAGAGAGATGAACCCCTCAGGAAAGTGGCGTTACCAGATGGGTGGAGGGAAGGTGGGGGTAGAAAGGGGGAGCCACATCACAAGGATCTACACATAGCCTCCTTTCTGGAGGATGATCATCAGAGGAGTGGGCTAGGGGAGACGTTGTGCAGCATAAGATATGACAAAATGATAATAATTTATGAAGCACTGAGGACTGGTAGGGCAGGGGGGAGCAGGGAGGGGAAGGGATGAGAAGCTGACATCCGGGGCTCAGGTGGAAAAGCAGAGGTTTGGTGAATGATGACAACACCAGGCATGTGAAGGGCCTTGGCACAGTATATGTATGTATGTATTGTGATAGGTGATGTATGAGCCCCCAATAAAATGATTAAATAAATCCTGGCCTGAATTCAGCTTTAAAATAATGTGGGGGTTGTGGGAATAGAATTGAGATAAGATTGATTTGAGTTGGTGCTTGCTAATTAATATTAGAGTTGGATAATTGATATAATTGATAATTGGTGCTTGTTAATTAATATTAAAGTTGGATAATTGTTAAAGTAGTCTCCCTACTTTGATATGTTCAAAATTTTTCACAAGCAAAGTTAAAACTATGAAATTTCTAGAAATTTCTTGAAATGCTGGTTGATAGCTCTCTGAATTGAAATGGTATTGGATTTAGAGTTTGTTAATGATAAGGCAATATTTAATAGACAGATTAATATTAAGCATTTTTTTAATGTTGACCTCACCTTGCTCTCTGAAAGACTTCAGGGCCGGCTTTAATTTCTGAGTTCATCTGGGACTTCTCTCATTTCACAAAACTGCTGGTTTTGGTGTCAGAATTAAGCTTAGGTCAACTCAACACTGCCTAAGGGAAACCTGACATTTGATTTACTTACCTAGGGTATTGTCTGGCACTTCAAGAAAATAAGGCTCTCCCTTCCCTCTTGAGTTCTTCTGACAAGTGCAGATGTAGAGAAGGGGTTTGCCCAGAGGGGAGGCAATGCTCACAGCTCAGTGTGTCATGTTTTTATGCATTTATCACCCTGCTTGTGGTTTTCTCTCTGTTCTTTACAAGGCTTTCCTGATCCAGTGAGCAGGACCTCCATTTCTTTTAATAAGGCTGTTCTACACATCCCCACAGATCATAGCAAGTACAGATTTATGGCGTAACAGTAGATTAAGCAGCCAACACATTTCTAATTCCTAAAGGGTTTCATGAATGAATAGATAATAAGGAGAGCATGGTTAAGGTAAATGCACAGAACACGATCTTTTGGCTAGTATGACTGCAGACCAGTAGGGCAAAACAAGACTGAACACATTCCTGTGGACTCAAATCCATCATAGTTAGGTCAGGACTCAGCAACATGTGAGAAAAACAGCATACAAAGATCGTGGAAGAAAATACTTAAAAATCTGATTTGTAGCTCATGCCTTTGAGACATTTAGTAAGGGATTGCTAAGAAAGAACATTTGGGTCAATTGATAGACTGAAACAGTGCAGGAGTTCTCATTAATGTGAGATGGTTATGTTGAGTGTACATTTGACATAAACACAAACTGAGACTAGCCACTCAAAGAGAGGTCCCAAAG
This sequence comes from Nesogale talazaci, assembly GCA_004026705.1. Taxonomy (NCBI): domain Eukaryota; kingdom Metazoa; phylum Chordata; class Mammalia; order Afrosoricida; family Tenrecidae; genus Nesogale; species Nesogale talazaci. The sequence goes on along the minus strand of PVJH01005359.1, from coordinate 65,200 downwards.
GCTATGACTTGCAGTGGATGAGATAAACACTTAGCGCTCTCAACTGGGGATGATCATGGGCATGCTGACAACCCTCCCTAATTAGAAGCTCTCAGCCAGCTCTGTAATTGCTGCCAGAGAGCTGCTGTCAGTGAGCTGCATTCTATTTGGGGGGTCACTGTATTTGGGCGCTTCTCAGCACCACAGAGACTTGCTTGCCTCTTTCCTAGCAATCATCTTGCTTCCAGTTCTTCCTCCAACACCCCAAGGATCTCAGTGTCCTTCTCTGAGAAACACAAAGGCTTCTGTACTTACCCGCAATCTCCTCCACGATGAAGGGTGAAAGATGACACCCGCAAACACACAGACTAATTATAACCCTACTTAGTTCCTGTGGGCATATCTCTCCATCCATCCCCTTTGCCCTTTCCCACATTTAATTCCTATTTGGTTAGGAGAGAAGGATTATTTCTGGAAACCAGTCTTTTCTCCTCCAGCTCCCTTCAGCCACCAAACCCAGGCGAGGCATCCTGTGGTAATTAACAATCTCATCTTCAGGAGTACATTTTATGGTACCCTTGGTCAGGTAAATTCTAAATTAGCTCAGTTAAAACGGGTCATAAGACAACACTGCAGTCCCTATTAGCGCCTGGATCTCGGCCAATGTACTGCACTATTTCAGGAGCTGGCCTTCTGGCACAAGGAATCATTACCCAGAGATTTTGTGCAGGAGGAGTGGCAAGGGAGACACCGAGTAATGGCAGCCTTCTCTCCTGACATTGTTCTCTAGTTCTGGTGTGCTAAGTGAAGGGATTGATTGTGGGAAGGGGAGGACACAGAAGGGTGAGATGTCTGCAATCACTCAGCACTGCTGGGGAGTCTGCTACCAGCTACCTCCGAGGGATAAAAAAATCACCCCGGAAGAAATGGAAGGGTTTTCTGAACACTCCCCTAGACCCTGCAAGTAGGGCGGACTCCAGTGGAATGTGAGGCAAGGGCTTGACAGTCTTTCTTGAAAATCATTTGGCTTTAGATATATGGATTTGCTTCTGGATTCTTGATCACACGCCATTGGTTTTTATGTTTATCCATATATCAGTAGACTTTTAATTACTGTAACTTTCTAATATGTTGCATTGGTTTTTTAAAACATTGTGATTTGCATGAAAGTTTACAGACCAAATTTCTTTTCTGTTCAACAACTGTATTTCATAGCATTAGTTGTGATTTCATGAAACAAGCTTTCTTGCCGGCTCCCCAAGTTCCCTGTTTCCAGTTGTCCTTCTTTCCCGCTCCTTCCTGCCATCTGAGAATTATTTTGGGGAAATAGACCTTTTTGGTTGGATATGGTTGATTATTCTGAAGAGTATATTCCTCAAGACATAGTAGTTATCCATGCCCCCCCCCCCCACCTCCCGACTTAGGAAGTATGTGTCCTAATCTATTCTTCTTTTTCAAGTTTGTTTTGGTGATCCATGACCCCTGGGATTCCATATGAATTTAAAGATCATCTGTTTTTGTTTTCGCAAAAGAGATTGTTATAGAATCGATAGAGATTGCCTTGAATCTGTATATCATGTTGGGCAGCATTGTCATCTTCACAATTTAAGATTTTCAAACCATGAATAGAGATGTCTTTTCATTTATTTAAGCCTTATTTAATTTCTTTCAGCAATGTTTTGTAGTTTTCAGTATACAAGTCTTTCATTTTCCTGGTTTAATTGATTTTTAGATATTTCTAATGTTTTCTTATTTTGAAAACAGCATTACTCTTGGAAGCAAAATCTTGCTCATTATCTCATTCCCACCCCACCCTTCCCTCAGAATTTGCCCATGTGGGGCGAGGTTCACCATCTCTATATGTTGTGGTAATGTCATTTGTGAACTGGAAATAGTTATAGTGGTTTGCTCTTTGGAGACATGGTATAAAAGAGGTGCTGTACACTTTGGAAATTTGGACTTAGTTTTTTGACTACCTATTCATAAATCTTAACATTTGAATAGAGGTAGAATATTGAATGACAAAGAAGGGATGGTTTAATGACAAGGCTGCTTTGGGTATTTGACGTCCTTTTTGACCCAGAGATTCTTTTGTACTGAGACCAGATCACTTTATAGTATGATATTAGGATATGGAGCAAATTCGTTGGTTTTTCTCTTGGTTAGGGGTCTGGCTTTTACTTTAGGTTGTCTAAGAGCTCCAGGTTACTGCTGGATTACAAAACTCACTGCTATTGAGTCCGTGCCAACTCATAGTGACTCTGGAGGGCAGGCTTGAGCTGTCCCTGAGTTTCCAAGACTGTAATTTTTTACTGTAATAGAAATCCCCATCTCTCTTCTGTGGAGCCATAGTGACTTTTAATTGAGCATCTAAAGTAGTTGGAGTATTGCAACTGTCAACAGAAGTAGAAAGACTGTCTTTCTGGAATGGCTTGTGGTTTCAAATGGGTGACCTTGTAGATCACAACCCAATGCGTAACCACTCTTTCACCAGGGTCGAATTGCAGGATAGATGGCAAGTTTTAAAAACTGCCTTATCTCTGTTCTCTATCTCCTCTTCTCTTGCTTGTTCCCTGTATTAAGCTGGCTTGTCTAGAGAAACAAGACTAGTGGCACTCATAAGAAGGGTTACCCACCTCCACCCCCAAACTCCGCCCCCCTGAGTTGCATGGGGCAGAGCAACTCAGAGCTTTGGTAGTAGGCATTTTTTCCTGATAGGCATGCATCCAGCAACTCACTCTGAGAAGGTTCACTCTGGTCACAGTGAATTCTTTTGTAAAAGCAGTTTCACTCGAATCTTGTTTTTTGTGATGGCCGATTTAAGAGAACAGTGTACAGCTGTGAAATTTTGTTTCCTGCTTGGTAAAAATGCTGCAGAAACTGCTGTGATGTTGAACACAAGCACAATGCTATTGCAGAGACTCAAGTAAACAAGTGGTTTTCTTTTCTTTCTTTCTTTTTTAAACAGGTGGGTTCCTTGTTTCAAAAAAGGTGAACTGTCGATTGATGACAAACCTCATTCTGCGTTCATCAACTTCCTGAACAGACAAAGTTGCTGACTCTTAGTGCATTTGGAGTTCATTCCACCAGGTCAGACTATTAGTCAAGCTTTCTATTTCGAGGTTCTGAAAAGATTGAGTACTGGTGTGCAATAAAAAAGGCCTGATTTGTGGCAGATGGGGCTGGTTTTGCCACCACCACAATGCATCAGTTCATGCAGCCATTTCAGTGCGCTAGTTTTTTAGCAAAGAACAGCATGCCTCTCTTGTCCCACGCACCTTCTTCACTTGACTTCATTCTGTGTGACTTTTTTTTTTGTTTCCACAAATACAGAGGGACATGAAAGGACGATTTGATGATGTAAAAGATGTAGTGCGCTGAGCCCTGGTGGCATAAGTGGTTGAATGTGGGACTGCAGCCCACAGGTTTGGCAGTTCAAATCCAGCAGCAGCTCTCAGGAGCAAGGCTGGGTAGCTCCCACAACTACCAGAGGAGAGTGATGCCCCCCCCCCCAAAAAAAAAAGAAATGAAGAAAAAAAGGAGGGAGGTACTGTGAGTCATCTAGACAGATTGAGTTTGCAAAATGTTTCCAAGAATGGAATTGCAGATTTGACAAATGCATTAAGTATAATGGGGAGTACTTTGAAGGTGATGATTTTTTTTGTAAAAAAATTTAAATACGGGGCTGAGCCCTGGTGGCGTAGTGGTTGTGCGAGGGACCGCGGCCCACTGGGATGGAGGTTCGATTCCAGCTCCACGGAGCAAAGGCTGGACCTCCTACTCCCACCACCTGAGGGCAGTGATGCCCCCCCCCCCAAATTTAAATACATACCTTAAAAATTCAATTTTTGGTATGATATATATGAAAATTATATATGTATGTATATATATAATAACTATCTCAAGAAGGTGTGGAACACCCAGTCCAACTCCAGCCCATGGATCTGGTGTTAGTTGGAGACCCCTTCAGACTCATGTAGCTGCAGGTTGATGGCAAAAAGGTGAAGTGGGAAGTCAAGAGCGCACAGGCTGGTGGATGTAGAGTTGTGTGAATCCAAGGTTAGTGGGAACATGACAAGGATGGCTGCCAGGGTGAATGGCCCACCTGGAGGTGCCCTGAAAAGAGGGTGCAGGGGCAGATAAGGAGAATTCTCACTTTGTCTTGTAAAAAGGCCACATCCACAAGGAGACATCATCAGGCCATGACCTGAGTTGGACTTTACCCCAACACTTTCAAAGTGGTTCAAGGTGACATAAAATCTTAACTGCCACAGTTCCTATTCCCCATCTTTTTCTCATGGATAAAGTTGCCTGGTTATAATTATTTCTTTAGGACTCTTAGGTAGTTATTTATTTAGGGCTCTCAAATAAGTGGTGTTGCTATTCATGCTGGGCACTGTCTAGAGAGTTCTCTGCAAAGATGCACCTCAACTTGAGAGTCCTTCAAGTCAAAGACACAATTGCCATGGTCACTTTCACAGACCAAATAATTCAATGGCTGAATATACATGTAGTATGTTATGTTAGATTTCAGAGGGAGTCGTGTAGTTATTACTACACACCACCACCCACATATGTAACTACATTTATACTTACTTAAATGTATATCTCATATAGAACTGTAGATATACATATTTATATTATAGTAAAGTATGTATACATATTATGCATGTAAATCTTTGTGTTTCAAATGTACATTTTAAAGGTAGAAGGCAGGACCAATCTGCAGTTTAGAAGACATTCTGCATATCTTGTGGCCAGAACAAAGGTGGGCAAAGGCATTTGAATTCTTTGACTATCCAAAGAAGATTTCTAGAGAAAGATAAGACTATAAGAATTGCACAGACAAAAGGTTTTCAATATGGTTTGCTAAATCTCAGGGTAACAAAGAGAACAAGTAGTCAAGATGCAGAATTCTAAATTCTCTGCTTAACTTAGGTTCTCTGTTACCTGTTTTGGGAGAAAGACAGGGATTTTTACTCCCACAAACAGTTACAATCTCGGAAATCCATGTGGGCAGTTTCATCCTGGGCCCTTCAGGTCGCCTTGGCTTGGCATTGGCTTGATGGCTATGAGCTTTTGACCTGATTTATAGCCTAGGTTCGCTAACTTTGCATCTGAGGAAAAAATTCTATATCCTAGGATAAAAAAAAAGTTTTTGGTCCATTTAATCATTTCCCAAATACTTTTATAATGACAAAGATGTGCCAGGTATTATTTTAGGTGCCAAGGATATGGTGGTCAATGAGATAAAATGAATCAGAGCTTGACATCTTTGTGGGGGAGAGATGGATAATAAAAAGCAAACATCCACAAGACAATTTCAGGGTGATATTTCACGGAAGGAAGTAAGAAAGAGAAATGTGATAGAGAATGACTCAGAGGGGTCTATTTTGGGGAGGGTGTTCATGTCTGTGAGGAGTGACTTTTGAGCTGAGTCACCAGTGATGAGGAGGAATTATTCATGAGAAGAGATGGGAGAAGAGCAAAAGAAATCAAGGTGGCTGGGGTAGTTTTGTAAAGGGAAATGAGGGGGTGAGGAGGTTGGAGAGAAGGTGGACCATGGGAAATTTTGTAGGTCATGGGTAGGGGTTTAGATTTTAGAGTACTGGTAAATCTCTATATACACATCCACACTCTGTATACACATAGGTGGAGTGATGAGCAAAAGAGAGAAAATAACTTATTGGAGTTTTATTTATTTATTTTCATATTAGAATTTTAAAGAGATCTCTCTGAGCACTTGATGTGTGGGAAGGATCACAGCGAGACAAGGCAAGAATCTAGGAGAGCTATTTGGAGTCATTGAAATTGTTCCAGCAAAATGTGAGGATCTCTTTGAACAAGGTGTTAGATATAATGATAGAAATATGTAGACACATTTGATCTATATTTTGGAGGGAAAACTAATAAGATTTGTTGATAGATTTTATGTAGTATATGAGAGAGAAGAATCAATGATTATATCCACATCTGGCTTGGACCCACAGCTGGATTGACTATGGTGCATTATTGAAATGAGGAAGTGGCTTAGCTGTCAGAGAGAGAAAGGAAGGAGAGAGCTTCGTAAGGGTGTAAACTGGCTGGGGAAAAGTGTCCATCTTACACAACCTTGCTTTGAAGATGTTCTTGCTGTTAGGTGTTGTCTAGTCAGTTCCAACTCATAGCTTTGAAGATAACTTGAAGGGATGTATGTTTGTAGGGTTAAGAATGGAGGTCTGCGCACCAGAGCATGCCAGACTTTGAGGGTAACGTAACCACAGGGGGCAACTCATGAACCGAGTGGGCGACGGGGCCGACTCCAATCAGAGCCAGTCTGACCCCTTCACTGGAAGTGTTACAGAGAACCACACTAAAACTGCAAGTCGGGGAGAGGGGCCAGCCTGTCATGCCCACATGGAAGCAACCAAGAAGGAAAAAGAGAGAGTGTGGGTCTAGACCCCATATCGGTAAACTGAGAGCTGCAGACAACATCCCTGTATGGAGCTGCTAAGGTACAGAGAGGACTGTAGGGCTGACAGCTTGAGACATGATGTCCTCTTGCTGGAGCATACTGTGACAGAGGATAATACTGGGGACTCTTGGCAGGAAGTGAGGCCAGTTTGAACCTCTCACAGAGGGACAAACCAAGAAGGGAAGATAACAGATTAGCAATAGGAGCCAAGCAAAGTCACAAAGACTTCGAGGAACCTCAAAAATACACTTTGGACCATGAGGGGGCAGTTTCTGGAAACCTCCTTCCCCAGGACCAGTGGGGAGATAGTTATAAAGGTCACAGAACAGATCTGAAACAATGTGCTTTTACTTTTTTTGCTAGTTATTTTTATTGTTACCTTTTAAAATTCAATCTTTTATTTCCTTTTTGTTTTGTTTCTGTTATTGTTGGTTGACCTACCAATATAAGATAGGCATAAAAATCAAACCCCATGGTCTGGAGGGACTTGGGGGAAGGAGGAGGCAGGGAAGGGGGTTGTTGGAGCAAAAGCAATCTAGCTGAAAGGAATTACTAAGAGGTAGAAGGGCGAGCATGATGGTGGGGCAGGAGAAAGGTAAAAAGAAACAGAGGAAAAGATCTAGGAAGAAAGGTTATGGATAGAGGTATAAACACAGGTATGTACATATGTAAATATATTAATTCATAAGAGTAGAGGTTTGGGCCTCTGTACAGATATTTATATGGAAGTACATTGAAGTAGTGGACAGACTTTGGGCCTCTCCTTGAGACCTCCCTTAAGGCAAGGACACTTTGTTCTACAACCTGGCATTCTGAGATGCTCATCCTCCTAGCATGATTGCTGAAGACAAAATGGGTACATAAGCAAATGTGATGAAGAAAGCTGATGGGGGCAGGCTATCAAAAAGGTATAGTGTCTGGGTTCTTAAAGGCTTGAAGTTAAAAAAGCGTCCATGTAGCAGAGAAGCAACAAGCCCACATGGAAGAAGCACACCAACCTGTGGGATTATGAGGTGTCGACAGGATCAGGTAACAGGCAGCAGAAGACTTAAAACAAACAAACAAATTGTTGAGAACTAGGGGGGTCAGAGCAGAAACCTCACACCTTTCTATTGACAATAGGACATCTCCTTGCAGAAAGGTCACAAGGAAGGGACGAGTCAACCAGGGTGCAGTCTAGCTCCAATGAAACACACGATGTTCCTCTGTGTTTCTGAGGCTTCCTCACCCCCAACTATCATGACCCTAGTCCTGCCTTTCAGTTCTGGCTAGACTGGAGCATGTCCACTGGTGCAGATAAGAGCTCAGGACACATGAAATGCAGGTTAGATATACCCCTCAGGAGCAAAAATGGGGGTAGTTATATCAGGAGGGTAGGGAAAAGGTAGGGAGGAAGGGGGAACCGGTCACAATGATAGACACATCTCCCTCTCCCCAAGGGGAGGAAAAATTTAGAAACCATGGGGAAAGGGAGACAGTGGTTGGTGATGAGATATGAAAATAACTATAATTTATAATTTATCAAGGGGTCACTAGGGTGAGCAGATGGAAGCGAGGGAAAGAAGAGGGCTCATATAGAAAGTAAATATTTAGAAAATAATGGTGGCTACATATGCACAAATATGCTTGATGCAATTGATTTATGGATTGTTATAAGAGCTGTAAGAGCCCACAGTAAAATGATATTAAAAAATAGAGGTCTGCTTTGGGGCGAGTTACTCACTGAGTCACAATTTCACCATCTGCAAAAATGTGAATAATAATACTACATATTTGAAAGCACCTCTCTGAGGATGAATGCTTAACCTAAATGCTTAGCCTAGTGCTTAGTCCAATTTAGATTTGTTTTACTTTTTAATATTCCCTCCTTTCTTTTCAATGGAGGTTTTTATCTGTTTTACTTTTTGGATTCTTTTAGTATTTTATTTTGTCATTTTATTGGGGGGTTTTTGCAACTTTTTTCACAATTCACTCATCCATTGTGTCAAGTCCTTTTGAACATTTGCTTCCCCTCATCATTCTTAAAACACTTGCTTTCTTCTTGAGCCCCTGGTATCTGCTCCTCATTTTCTCCCTTCTCTCCCTCTTTTCCCATGAATGCTTGATAATTTATAAATTATTATTATTTTGCCATATCTTACATCCTCTGACGTCTCCCTTCACCTGTTTCTCTGCTGCCCATCCTTATTTTTTTAAAATAATGTTTTTCTTAATGTGATACCCAAGATGGGAAATCTATCCAGAGAATAACTGAATTAATGGTTACATGGGGCTATAACAGGGAAGATTGAGAGTCAAAGGAGAGCTAACAACAATGAGCACAAGAATGAAAAAACATGTTTCAAAACTGCTTGTGGTGATGATTGTACAACTCTTCCTGATATGATTGAATTATCGAATTGCATGATATATGAATTATATGTCAATAGAACTGTCAAAAATGAGCATATAAGAGTAGAATAGAAGGAATTTTAGTAGTATACAAATTATCTTGGTGCATATTCAACAAAATGATATAAGGCTAGTATAACAAAGTCCTGTAAAAATCAAATCAATCTCTTAATAATTGAGTTCAGATATTGCAAGGTTTATGGCAAGTTCTCACTTTTGCCAGAATGCTTGAGATCTGGAATGCTGCTGCTCCAATGCCCATTCCAGAAAAGGTGTGGAATTCACAAGGCAGTGCATTGCAGACTGCAGCCACTGCCAGCATTTTTTTGACTAGCACCTGCTTGACTGCTTGCATTGCTGAAGAAAATGGGTGGCTGCCTTCTTTCTAATCTCTTTGACAGAACTCAGATTGCATACAGAAATCCAGCTGCAAGAGAGTCTGAAAAAGATGTAACTTGAAGCTTCTACTTCCTGAAATATGGGATAGGAAGGGGATTGAAATAGTTCTTCAATTGATGAAGAGCTTGGATAGTTGCTAGAGGGCAATACGAAGGCTCCGGGGGATGAAAGAATGAACTGGTTTGCTGAGTACACCATCAAAGAAGACAAGTCAGAAAGTATGATGAAGGGGATAATTATCACCCCAACAGTTTAATAAACTGATAACAGTCACTCAGATCACAGAATATAAGATTGAAAAATAATCGTGATTTGATGAAGTTATTTACAAACATATAAAACACATGAATAGAAAATGTTCATCCACATTGAAATATATGTAACTTCTTTTTAAAATGATTCTGTACATTTATAAGGGAGCCAAATTAAACCAAGAGGAAAAAGAAAAGCAATAGCTATTATTTATGGAGTTTTATCATGTCAGGCATATTTTACTTTGTTTACTATCTCATCGTAATAATCACAATAATACTGTACAGTATATATTGCGACCCACTTAAGAAATTTTTTTTGTGACATGAGTGAAGATTAGTGGAGCAAGTCAGTTTTCATTTAACAACTCAGACACACTTTGTTTCATCTCATGGTTTGCAATCCCCACAACTACATCACTTATCCATTTTCTTCTTCTGCTTCCGGGTTCCATTCCTTCTTTCTTAACCCTTTCAAACTTTGTCCTTGGGTAAATGCTGCCTTTTGATCTCAAAGGTTGTTTATTCAACCTCATTAGTGTTATTGTTCCCCTGAAAATCTGTCTATTGATTGGCTGAAAACTGACCACAAAACTGTTAGGCTTTATTTTCATATATAAAAGGTGATAAAGGTCAAAGTCTTAGGGTTGCTCCAGTCTTTATTCAATCAGTAAGACTAGTCTTTTATATGATTTTGAATCGTGCTTCACCTTTCATCTCCCACTCTCTCCAGTACTTTCTAATCGGTCTTTTTTTAGAGCAGTTGACAGGCACCATCTAGTTGTTTGCACTTCAAGAAACTGATGTTCTTGGCTATTAGTTCATTGGACTAATCGTTTTTTTACATGACTTCAATTTTTTGGGTAGGGAAGACTGACAGTTTTGTAATCCTGTTTTACAGATGAAGAAATGCAGTCTAAACAAAACAGAAACCAGAATAAAAGGAAAAACGTAAAGAAAAGCAGGAGTGAAACAAAAGAAAAGCAAGGGTGCTATTTTTTATTTTTTTAAAAGATAATTTCATTGGGAGCTCACACAACTTTTATTACAATCCATCCATCCATCCATTGTGTTAGGCACATTTGTTGCTATCATCTTTCTCAAAACATTTGCTTTCTACTTGAGCTCTTGGAATCAGCTCCTCATTTTCTGCCCTCCCTGCCCCACTCCCTCACAAACCCTTGATAATTTATAATTTATTATACACTGTCTGATGTCTCCTTTCACCCACTTTTTGGTTGTTCATCCCCTCAGGGGGTTATATGTAGACCCTTGTGATCAGTTCCCCTTTTTTATCCCACCTTCTGCCTACCCTTGAAAGGGTGCTATTTTGAGAACTAAGGTGTGCCTCACCCAAATCAAGGTATTTTCAATTGTCTTATATGTATTTAAAAGTGGGACATTGACTAAGGTAGATCAAAGAAGAATCAATACATTTGAATTGTGGTGCCAGAGAATAATATTGAAAGTACCATGGACTGCTAGAGGGACATATCAATCTGCTTTGAAGAATGTGGCTGTTACATAATTTCATGTCAACTTGATAAGTAAATGTAGGGGTGGAGTCTAGTCTGTCTATCAGGCCACAGCCTGATAATACCTCCTTGTGGATGTGGCCTTCTCATGAGATTTCTGGGAAATTCCTCAGTCTTGTCTTCCTATTGACAAGTCACTTGCTGTGTCCTGTGAGGAAATCCTCTCTGCTTCACTTCCCTGATGCTGAGACACTCGGAGAGCTGGAGGAGCCATGTGGAGACCTATGTCCACTGAATCAACATTATTTTTCACCCACTGGCCTGTGATCTTCCTGCATTTGGCAACATTGCATGTGCTGTGTGAATCTGAAGATGGACTAGTATTGGACTTATGGGCTAATATTGAACTTATGAACTTGATCTGGATGGGTTGAGATGTTTTCTAGCTGTTAATATTCCAATGTGTAACCACTACACTACTTCCATTTGTTGGGATATTTTCTTAATATCCAATTACTCTTCCATATAAAGTTATTTCCTATACATATATGAATGTTCATGAAATTGCTTCTCTAGTCAACCTGGACGAATACAAAGAAGTCTGATCAGAATTAGAGGCAAGGATGGCAAGGCTTTTTTTTTTTTACATACTTTGGACTTTTTTTCAGGAGTGATTAGTCCCTGAAAAAGGACATCATCCTTGGTAAAGTGGAGAGGCAGTGAAGAGGAAGTCCCTCAGTGAGGTGGATTGGCACAGCAGCTGCAACAATGGGGTCTGGCATGGGAACAGTTGTGAAAATGGCTCGGGACTGTGCAGTGCATCTTTCTGTCGTGCATAGGATTGCTGCAGATTGGAACTCAGAAACAATAGAACAACATATTGCCAACATTCAACGGCCTTAGAGAAAAAATATGAATGTTGATGTATTAAGATATGTGGGGCTGAGCCCCCGTGGCGTAGTGGTTGTGCACGGGACTGCAGCCCACTGGGATGGAGGTTCGATTCCAGCTCCACGGAGCAAAGGCTGGGTCTCCTACTGCCACCACCTGAGGGCAGTGATGCCCTCCCCCCCCAAAAAGATATATGTGTAAAATATTCAAAATAAGATGTTTATGTACTATTACAGAGACGTAATGCACCCAGTGATTTTTGAAAGACGTTCATAAACTGTAATCATCATCACCAATAAAACCGTTAATAATAAGATAAATGTAATTACCATCAAGGACATTTTTTAACTGCTCATGGACGATGAATAGATGATGTTCTTGAACTTTGTTCTAAGAGCCTGGAATTCTGTGATGCTCACCTTCCTGACATAATCACTGAAGAGAAAATGGGTACTTAAGCAAATGAGGTGAAGAAAGCTGATGGGGCTTGGCTATCACAACATAAAATGTCTGGGATCTTAAAGACTTGAAGATAGACAAATGATCATCTAGCTGGGAAGCAACAAGTCCACGTGGATGAAGCACACCAGCCTATGTGCTCACGAGGTGTTGATGGGGCCAGGTATCAGGCATCAAAGACTCAGAACAAAAATGATATCCAGGGGGACGAGGGTGGGGGTGCAGGGTAGAGACCCAAAGTCTACCTGTTGTCAATTGAACATCCCCTCACAGCAGGGTCACAAGGAAGGGATGAGCCAGCTAGGGTGCAGTACAGCACTGATGAAAAATACATTTCTCTAGTTCTTTAATGATTCCTCCCCCTTCTTATCATGATCTCAATTCTACCTTGCAAATCTGGGTAGGCCAGAGTATGTACACTGGTACAGATAAGCACCCTTGATAAAAGGGAATCCAGGCCAGATTCCGCCCCCCTCCCCAGGAATAATAATGGGAATAGCAATACCATGAGGGATGGGAGAAGGAAGGGGAAACTGATCACAATGATCAATGTTTAGCTGCCCCCCCCCAAAGAGGATGAACAGAAATGTGGTTGAAGGGAGACAGTGGTCAGTGTAAGATATGAAAATTGTGTTAGTCTGCATAGACTAGAGAAATAAATTCATAAACATGCATATGAATATAAGGGAAAGTTTATAGACAAGAGAAATGGAACATTGAGAAAGTATCCCAACCCAGTCCAGTTCAAGGTCATACGTCCAATATTAGCCCATATGTCTGATACCAGTCTATAAAGTCTCCTTCTGACTCACAAAGCACGTGTAATGACACCAGGACCATCACAGGCCAGTGGGTGCAGAATCTTGTGTGTCCAGCAGCAGTAGAAGCAGTAGAAGCATCCCAGTGCTGTCAGGGGTCTTCTCATAGCTCATTTCCAGGGCTAAGGTTCATCAGCAGTATCCAGTGGTGGTGGAAGCATTTCAGCATTGACAGGAGTCTCCCCATGGCTTCCCAAGCATCTTAGCACTGACAGGAGTCTCCACGTGGCTTCTCTGCCCCAGAGGTTTGGTTCCCACAGGGTAAGCCCATATGACTTCTCCTCCAGATCCTCCAGTCTCCAGGACTCAGGGTCTATCATCACGCTGTCATATGTCTTGTCAGTCTCTGAGGGACTGAGTCAAGTCTCTCTACTCCAATTGGGAAATACCGCGAGACTTCCCAGAATTCTCAGGAGAAAGCCATGCCCACACAGAGGCCTCATGGCTATCTCCAGATTGATGGGCTAGACTCCACCCCTATACTCCCAGTGCACTTGGGATAACAGGAAGTAAAAAACAGGTCTCAATATGCCAAAGCCAAAAGGAAGATAAAGGAGAAAAAGAGGGAGGCCAGAAAAGAGAGAGACAGGAAGTAAGAAAAGAATCAAGAAAATAAAAACTTCCCAGTCCCTGAAAATTGTTTTCCCCCTTAAGAAAATTAATATACTTTTGACATTTTCACCAAAATACAATTCACATATCATATGTTTCACTAGTTCAATCACATTTCTAAGAGTTGTACAACCATCTCCATTAACAGTTCCTGATACATTTCTTCTTCCTTGCACTTGTTAGCTCTCCATTTCCTTCTCACTTCCTCTGCCTTGCCCCTTTGAAACTATTAATCCAGTTGTTGTGTCATAGGTTTACCTATTCTGGGTTTCATGTATGAAAAACATATAAAATCAAAACAAAATGCAGACAAATGGCCCAACAATGACTGAATGAAAATTTCAAAGAGGAAAATCTCAACTGAAAGCAAAGTAGAAAATATTAAAAACAAAAAAATTATACATAGGCTCATGAGAGAGTGTGAATGATAAGGTGTCACAATTTTACTCAACTAGGGCAGCACTAAGGCTTTTCCCATCCCTTGTCCATAAAAGATATTCACCAGAGGCTTAACCCAAATGAGGGACCCTATGAATGGGTTTTGGGCTTTTACAGTGTTATCCATAGCCTTCTGCAAGCAGGATGTTCAGAATTTAATCTCTAATACCATTCCCTCCTCTGGGTTTGGATTTTATTACTTAAAATTCTTGGATCATATCAGCTGATGTCCTTCTGTGTGTACTTCGCTGACTGTTTGTATGAAGACAAATCTGTAAGACTCCAGACACTATTCTTTTTGATAGAATTCTTTGCTACAGTACCCCATATCTTCAGTGATAACTTCATGGGGGCAAACATTGAACAGGGTCATGTCATAAGAATTATTTTTCTTTAGATTAGGGCTATGTTTAAGTGTGAGCTCAAAATCCATTCATATACCTATTCTTTATACATGTTTATGATTCACTTTAAAGACATCATTATTATTTTGTTGCGGGATATTATAAACGATCCTTAGGGGAATATAGTATTTCTATTGATATTACCATTAATTTAGCTGATGGTATAGAACATGAAACACTGTTGCGAACAAGTAAGTATACATATATTGGGCTGTTTTTAAGTCAAAATAGATATATTGTTGATTTGTACAGATTGTCAATTTAGGTGACTGGTCACAGTGTACACAAACATTAAAGGTTGGAGATAAGGCAGAACTTTCAGTAATATTCATTCATAAAGATAGAATCAGACTATATATGGCATAAAAGGCAAAGAGTATGGGAAGAATACATAGTGGGAGTCTTAAATTGCCATATTCCTCAAAGCACAAGTTTTGAGCCAAATTCCAGTGACTTCCTCATCCATAGCCATAGTCATATTCTTCTTTTCTTGCATAGCATTTCAGGCTTGGGCCAATGGGAGTGTTTCAGTTCTTTAAATTTGCTACCATTGTGTTTAAGATAAAGTCCAGTTCACTTAGTGTGAATTTCAAGAAGGATCCTTCTGGCGTAGCCTATGGAGGATGTGTGTACCTCAAGGTCTCAAGGCCTAAAGTCTGGTTGTCTAAGATGAATTAATACAGTGGCTACAATGTGGGCTCAAGAATAGGAATGGATATTCAGGGCGTGGCAGTGTTTCATTCTCTTATGCATAGGATCACTATGGATTGGAACCCATTGATGGCAACTAATCACAGCATAGTGTATAACCTGTGTCACCAAAGACGGAATAAAAACTAGGTGATAAGTATCCAATTAGAGATTTGCTATCAAATTTATTCTCCCTCTGGTGGTCTACAAACTTCATATTGACTGTTTTTCCCCCAAGGACAGTCTTCCCCAGCTACTTTACTGTCTGACCAAAGCATAGTCACCTTCTTTGACATGCCCTCCATCTCATGGTCTCTTGATTTGGGTTTTCAGTGAAGTTCACTAATCACTCTTGTAGGTCACCCATTATTTTGAGGTGACCACAGAATAATGTGTGCTCAGAACTATTTGCTCTTCTCCTCTCTGCATCGTGTGGAATTGACTCAATGGAGGTGAAGCTTCCCTTGTCACACTTAAAAAAATCATTTTATTGGGAGCTCTTACAGATATTATAACAGTCCATAATTCAATGAGATCAAACATTATTGTACAATTGCTGTCACCATCAGTCAAATTGATTTCTGAGGTGCACAAACAAGGGGTGGTATATGGTTCACAAGCACCAGGCAGGCACACTACCTCATTGTCTGTGAAACTGGAATAGAGAATTAGATGACTTGAGCACAATTGCCTGCCTTTGTCTTAGTGTTTGCTTCATAGTAGTGGTCTCATAGAGTATTTGTCCCTTTGTGTTTGATGAATGTCACTCAGCACAATGAACTTCAGGTCATCCATTTCATCAGGTGTTTCATGCTTTCATGCCCTGTTTAGAGGTACATAGTATTTCTCTGTGTATATAACAGAGTATCCTTCTACTGATGGGTATTTGGTCTGTTTCCAGCTTCTTGTTTTGGAAAGAACATGGAAGAGCATATATCTTTTCGTGTTCTTTCTTTTACTTCTTTAGGATATATGTTCAGTAGAAGTATTTGTGGTAGGTAGGCTTGTTGTGCCAACTTGGCCAAAGAAGATAGGGAGGTTTGCTGTGACAACATGGCCAATGAACACACGTAAGATCAATTGAAGGGTGGAGATAGAAATGGCTTAGCGAGCCCTGCCCTTGCTCTCTTGCCCTTGGGTCTTCTAACCAGTGGACTGCCTTGTTTGTGCTGTGCCTCGATTTCCAAGCAACACTACACATGGGACACCTAATCTGTGGACTGTCTCACTGTGAGCTGAGGTTCCTTCAAGCCCTGCTTTGCCACGCTCCTGGGATGTACATCTCTTGAGCTGGGGACTGTTGGACTCTGTCATCTGGCTGACTGTTGGTGACCTGCTTTGCCGTTTACTGCTTGTGGCTGGGTAGCCTGAATTGCTCTACAGAAGACTACTCGGCAGCCCTCCAGACTCCAAGGACTGCCAGTGTTCTCGCTGTCTCATGCAAGTGAGTTACACGGAGCCATTTTTACTGCTTTACAGATTATTTAACTGCTTATTTCTTATGTTAGATATCCTTCTATCTATATAAAAATATAGAGAGAATTATTAGTGTCCTGGTTTTGTTTCCCCAGAGAACCCTAACACAGTATTGCTCTGGTGTATGGGATTTCTATGCTAGCTGTTTTGGGTAGTTCAATGATTGAACATATTTACAAGTCCACCAGCAGTATGTAAGAGTTCCAATGTCTCTAGATCCTCTCCAGTATTTATTGCTTTCTGTTTTTTTTTAAATTTAGCTATCATTGTGGGTATAGGTGATACTTCATTGTAGTTTTCATTTGCAACTCTCAGATTGTGAACAATTTCCCCCATGTATTTGTTAGTCATATGAGTGTCACTTTTGTGAACTGTCTGCTCATGACTTATGCCCACATTTTAATTGGGTCACTTCTAATTTTTTTATTGCGGTGTTGTAGAATTCTAGAGTTTTTAGTAATTAGACCCTTGCCAATTGTGTCCACTGCTAAAGATTTTTTTCCCAATCTGTGGCCTCTCATTTTACTCTTCTGATGCAGTCTTTTGAGTGCATGAGTGTTTTCCTTAGAGCAGGCTCCAGGCATCTATTTTGTCTATCATTGTATGTGCTTCCTTTATTATATACTTGCTAGTATGTGAATGGCTTGCAAGAGGGTCCTTAAATTTGTCCCACTTTTTTCCTCAATGAGCTTTATAGCCTGGGGCTTCCTATTTAGATCTCTAATCCATCTTGAGTTCATTTTTGTGCATGCAGAGAGGCATATGCCTTACTTTATTCTTCTGCATATGGAGATCCAATTTTCCAACACCATTTGTTGAGGAAGCTATCCATATCCCACTTGAAAGTTGTTGGTCCTTTGTCTGAAATAAGTTGCCTATAGTTGGATGCATTGACTTCTGGGGGTTCTATTCTTTCCCATTGGTGTATGTATCTATCATGTACCAGTACCAGGCTGCTTTGACTACTGTAGCCATGTAGTAGGCTGTGAGGTCAGGTAGTGTGAGGCCTCCCACCTGCTTCTTTTACAGGAGTTCTTTGCTTATCCTTGGTCTTTTCTCCCTCTAGTCTTTTGGTTTCTTTTTGCTTTTAGAATATGGTACACCCTTTCACACCATATCTTTTATTTATTTTCACCTTTTAAGTCATTGTTTCAGTTGTAAAGGATGGGTTTCAATTTGGCTAGTTTAATCAAGAAAGGGATTGGAATATAAGTATTAAAAGGTTGGAGACTCACCCTGGGCAGGGGCATCAAGCAGCAGAAATGGGCTTGCTGGGAAAACCCTGGAACTGATGAGCACCAGATGCTAGGGAACCCAAGTTATCACTACATCCACAACCCTAATATCAATTTTGTGCCAGAAATTCTCCCCCGTCCTGCTGGAAAACCTCTACCAGCACTGTTGCCTGTACTCTCTGAATGAAGTTACCAAGAGGCTCTAGTTGGATACTATGTTCCAAAGTTTCTCCCTGCCACAAAGCCCTGGCATTCACAGTGGTAGCTGGTTTGACAGCTACCCCCTTTTTGAGTCAGTTCCTCTCTCTCCCCCTAGCATTTCTTGTACCTCTCAACTATTCCTTGCAACTGATCTGGGTGTTCTTCGCGTTGAGCCTACAGGAGAATATATTCATTTGCTGTAGGTGTTGTCCCATGTGTTATTGCAGCAAGTGCTTTAAGCAACATCCTAAGATACTTGATCATGAGGGAAGTGAGGTTCAGTTTCTAGCTGTGGCTTTGGTGGAAGGCCGTGTTCTCCCTCTCTCAGCAGTTCTGTCTGTGCTTGGCTTGCTCCAAGACTGGGTCATGATGTCTTGGCTGCAAACATACCTCACAGCTTTGTTGCCCCTGAGGAATATTTCAGGTGAGGGAAAACTCCACACAGGACTGTCGACTTGCTGCAAAATTGCTGCTAAAGTACTTTGAGTGTGTTTTAGCTCACTTCTCTCAGAGACCCACTCAACTCCTTCTGAGGTGGCAGGGGACAAAGGAGAGATGGTGAAACAGAACCTTTTTGAGTGCTTACAATACCGAAAAATATAGGCTTCTGCCTCCTAAGATGAGATTCTCTCTCAACCGATGGAGGTAATTTCCACTTTGCTCTACAAGACGAAATAAAACAATCACTGTTCTGTCAGTTTGTTGGCTTGGAGTTCTTTCAAGTAATTTTATTTCCAGCAGAGCCACTGTCGACAAAGTTTTAGCTGGGGCTCAGCCACCTGCAAACCCTTACAAAACACCTCCATGGGAGCATTGCTGGAAACCTGTTTCTGAAAGGGCCTGTATATCCTATAAAGATCAGGAAATGTGTACATAGATTTTGAACATGGGATGTAACAGCATTTTAGAACCTCTTCAAAGTGTGGGTTTATAAGACTGACTCAAAAACATGGAGAAATAAATCCCTTTTCAAAAGGTGCCCCTTTCTCATAGGCCTGCTCTTGACTGGCTTCCATGGCCAACGGGCCCTTGTGTCCTTCTTTGTGCACGGACTCCTGCCCCGTTTGCTTAATCCAGCCATAAAAGCGGAACAGTCCTATTGCAGCACTTTTTCTCCGAAAGCACTTGACCCGCAAATTTCACAAACACTCTGCTTTCAAGTTGTGGAAAATGGAGGCCCAGAAGAGAGACTCAATGCCTTTAGACTTATTCAAGGTGAGGTGGGAAAGAGGGCTGCTTGCGAGAACCTGCCCTTCAGAGTTAGACAGAAAGGCTTTTATACCACTTAGGGGCTGAAAGAACCACTAGAAGGGGCCAGTGTGGAGGGTGCTTAGGAATGAATTCAACAAAAACTATAGAATATAAGGCATTTCCCCCCTTCTTTTTCTCATATTGTCTTTCAGAAAACAGGGTATTTTCTTATAGCCCTTTAGCCAACAACACATGTTTATTGAGTGCCTACTCTGTGCTAGGCCAGGGGCTGGAAACATTTTTACAATCAAGAACTAGATAGCATTTTAGGCTTTGCGAATCCTCTGTCTATGTTGCAACTGCTTAATTCTGCCACAAAAGCAATGTATAAGTGGGTGAGCTTGGTATAGTACAATAAAACTTTATCTTTGTAAACCAACAGGTGGTGGGCCAAATCTGCCTTGCCGACAGTGATTTGCCTATCCTTGTTCTAGACATTCTGTCCCTCAGAACAATGAAAACATTATTGGAGAGCCATAAATACAAAATTTTTTTAAATTTATTTTTTGCCATAAATATATTTTAACAACTAACTGAAATCACTGTCATCTAAATAATAGCTTTATTTCCATTTTCAGTTTTACTTGAGAGCCACATTCATGTACCAAAAAAACAAAACCAAAACAAGAAAATCCCAGAGGGCTCATGAGCTGCAGTTTACGGACTCTTGCAGTAAGGTAATGGGACAATAGTATTTAACAAAGTAACACCCCTGCCTTCCAAAACCTCCCTTCCAAGGAAAGTGCTACTTTAAGAGCTGCATCCTTACCAAGGGCTCATTGTGGCTCAGAGTCGATTCAGCGGCAGCATTATACATGTGTGAAAGCAAGGCCTAGGTGGAAGGGCAATGGTGGACCCTGGACATCTGTATGAAGTGGCTCCCAAAGAACTGGTGCTCATGGCTAGATTGGACAGTAAGCAAGAGAAGTATGGTGATATTTGTGCTTATTTACTCATCTGTAATGGACAATTTTATATAGGTGTCGCATGAAACTCTTCACTCAAGCTTGTAAACAAACATAAGTAATTTGGTGCCTGCTTACCTCCCTGGGTACTTCATCCTGATCCCAAACTCAAAATCAAAATCCCTGGCTTTGAGCCAATGCTGATCCATGGGGATTCATTAGGACAGGGCAGACCCCCCCCCCAGCCCCGCCCCCATAGCTTTCTTTACGGGAGTAGAAAGTCCCACTTTTTTCCCCCCAAGTGAGCAGCTGGTTGTTTAGAATTGCTGAGTTTGTGGATTATAGGCTAGGGTGTAACCACTATGCCACCAGGTCTTCCTCCATTCCTATCAGGGATTGTCAATTGGAAAAGAGGTTTTGGTTTAGTAGGAAGGTATTGTGGGGTTAGGAGAAGATAGATTTCAGATATCCGTAGAAACAGAGTTTTAGAAAAATGATTTGATTGTGAATTGGGTGAAGGGTTACTGAACTTCATCATTAGTTTCACATTCACCAGTTCATAGACATGGTCTCACCCCTTTGTTCGCAATCCCTTCAATGTAACATTACTTACCCATCCCACTTCCTTCTGTTTCCTGTTTCCATTCCTTCTTTTTTCTTAATATTTCTGAACTTTGTCCTTGGATAAATGATGCTTTTTCCATCTCAAATGATTGACTGTTTTATCCTTATTAATGCTATTGCTCCCCTTACAGATTTGTTCGTGACCTACGAGGACCTCCATTTTGGTGGCTCTGTGGGAGAAACATAGGCTTCCTACTCCTGTAAACAGTCTGGGAAAATCAAAGGGGCAACTCCACCCTGAACCATAGAGCAGCGCTTCTCAACGTGGAGTGGCGACCTCTTTGAGGGTCAAATGACTCTTTCACAAGGGCCACTTAAGACCATTGGAAAACACATATGGAACGGAGACACTGCTCTTTTATTCGTCTTCAGTTGATTCTGCCCACATGCAGATATGCCAACATATGAGCACCTGCATGAAGACTGTTACCCATGCTATACCATGTTTCAAGACAAAATTTCATTTATCTGTCATTATAAATTAAATAGTATTTCACAATATATAAATACATCTAATTTTCGTGATTAATCACTATGCGTTAATTATGTTCAATTTGTAACAATGAAAATACATCCTGCATATCAGCGATCTACATTGCAATTCATAACAATACCAAAATTGTAGTTATGAAGTAGCAACAAAAGTAATTTTATGGTCTTAAAGTTAGAAATTGTTATTCTTTTAGACTAGGTTGGATGGGTAGAGGGGGAGGAGAGGGATGACGGTGCCTATTTGCAGCATGGATATTTTGAGAAGAACGTTGTTTTATGTAGGAGGGAGCCGTGACCACCTTTCTACCTCTGAGCCATCTTCATCCATTGCGTTGAAAATAGCTTTCTGCTGCTGTAGTCAGCAGTCTAGCTCCTAGAGGATGTGATCTGGGAAGGAAGAGAAGGTTTTTATGTCACCTGCTTGCCTTTGGTTCTTGCTAAAAACTTATAAAGGTAATATTATGTCTCTATATCCTTACTAAGATGGGTGGCTTGGGCACAGATCCAGGAGACACAACCCTTTGGATTTTATTGCTGACCGTAATTGTCAAGGGACCCTGGCTCTGTAGTGGGTTACACATTGGATTGCTAACTTCAAGTTCAGCAGTTCAAACCCACTAGCCATCCCATAGAAGTCAGATGAGGCTGCTCCCATGAGGCTGTCCCATAGGGCAGTTCTACTCTGTCCTATGAGAGCACCCTAGTCAGTGTCACCTCAGTGGAGGTTTGCTTTAGGTTTAGTTATTGTCATTCTCTGTGGTTGCTGAGAAAAATTGATTTCGGGGGTTGATTTACGTTCTTAGTAAAGAAAGGAAGTCAAAGATAACATTCCATTATTTAGGATTATGTTTGTTAAGTGAAGATTCTTTTTATTTGACTGTTACCCAAGACTCTCCATACAATTTCCTTTAAAGATTATAAGTAGTGAGGGTTTCTTCCAGTTTTATGATGGAATAGTATCTGCTCTTTGCTGAAAATTTGAGCCATGGAAAATAAATAACAAAGCAGGAATTTAAAACACCTATTATTCTCCCATTGAGTGGCAGGTCACTATTTGCATTTTGAGACACTTTTTTCTTCCAAACGTTTATGTGATCAGATGCCATATTTAAGTACAACAGCTTTTTTTTTTAAATCAAAAGTTGAAAATCCAGAAAATTCTACAAAAGTATAAAAAAACTTTCATATGTTTGACATTGACTATACCTTTAAATACACATTTTAATTCAAATCACTTCTCAGGCTGAAAGAAGCAATAGATTTCAGCACTGGAAGGGGCCTTATTCAGCTAACAGCCTGACCTTTCTTGATTGATGCATGAATCTCCTACAATTTTCCTAGAAAGAGCCTTCTAGGTTCTGTTTGCTTGGCTTTGACCTTTGTTCCTGCCATTTCTTTTGCCTGGAATGAGCTTTCCTTCCCTGTAGATTTAAATGATCCCTTTCCCAGTCCTTTTCTTAAAGCTTTACTTGATCCTCCCATATGAATATTTTGGTATGTTTGTGGATAGTTTTACCCTTTTACCCATTTACTTATTTATTAATTAGAATAATGTTATACTCTGAGCTGAGAACACAAATTTCTCCAAACCTCTATGTTTAGTGAGATTTTTATTTCAAAGATGTTCAGCATTGTTATTTAGAGATAGAGAGATTTTTATAATGTGACAGTGGGGGATAGTTTTTTTCTTTCACTGTGGGTGATGCTAACATTTTACTGTGTTATACAATGTTGAAATGCATATTATGTTGCAGAAAACACAGTTTGGGACAATGAAAAAGGAGTAAAACTCAAAACAATGCAAAATGTTATTCATTGTAGACAAAATTGTGTGCTTGGGCACATAGTTTTGATACTGATGGAGAGGGGAGAGCATTTCTTTTTTCACTACAGGAAGGAGGTGGGGTGCCAGGTGCTGGTCTCCAGGTGAGGCGATTCTATTCAAGCTGGCCTTGAATTCAAGTTCAGCTGGCTTTGAAAATGGGTGTTTAAGAGAGAGAGAGGGCTGGTGGGGGATTCTTGTCAGAAACATTATGCCTAGGTCTATAGTGGCTGTGATCACATGCACCAAGCTTTATAGATTCTCTTTTTCTTTTTTCAAATGATTTTATTGGGGGCTCTTATGGCTCTTATAACATTCCATACATCATTTGTATCAAGCATATTTGTACACATGTTGCCATCTTCATTTCCAAATATTTTCTACTTGATCCCTTGATATAAGCTCCTCTTTCCCCCTCGTTTTCTTAATAAATCATTTTATTGGGGGTTCATACAACTCCCACCATGATTAATACGTACATCAATTGTATGCAGACAACATTTGCACTCTTGTTGACATCATCACTCTCCAAACATCCTCTCTCCACTTATGTCCCCATATTTCCCCTCCCTTCCCACTCCCTCTCTTCCACAAATTGCTATTACTTTTTCACATCGTACACAGTCTGATGTGCCCCTTTACTCACTTCCCTGTTGTCTGTACTCCAGAGAGGAGATTATAGGTAGCTCCCTGAAGTTGGTTCCCCCCTTTCTATTCCACCATCCCTCCACGCTCCTGGTATCACCCCTTGCATTGTAACTTCTTTCTGATCTTTTCAAGTCTGCAGTAAAGATAGGTTGATCATCATACTCTCCCTTAAGCTGTGTGTTGAGAAATTAAGGGAGAATTAATGTCTTTAGTTGGGGAGAAATGGTGCTGTGAGTGTTCAGGTGGCCTGGTGTGTTGGTCGCTTAAAACCAAATAGTGACTTTCAGAGAAGGTTTAAGTAATAAGACAGATGTTGAAGTGACAGGTGGCAGCCAAGATGAGCCCAAGTGAACAAAAGCATTCTACTAAAATACTGAACTTGGCAGGAAGTTGGGTGAGGTGGGATAAGGGGGTCACCCCATTGTATTGTGTTTTAAAATAAAGGGCAAATTCAGGGCAAGAGAACTGAAGGCTAGTGAGTCGCACATAGTCTTAGCAAGTATTTTTAGATCATGTATTCTATGTCTTGCACTATTCAAAGCATTTGAGACACATACATGTCTAAGGCATAGTCCTTGTTGTGATGAAAGTCACCACATAGGACTGGATTCTCTAAAGAAACAAGACAAGTGGCACTTAAATGTGTATAAGAAGAAGCTCATAATGAGAAATGTCCTATACTGTTGTAGAAGCAGTTATGTCCATTTTGGTTCAAGACTCTCTGTCAGATATTAAACTGGAGGTTTTTCTTGACTCACATGGTTGCCTGGGGCCAGAAGATCACAGACTGACAGAAGGAGAGTCAAATTGGCAGCTTATATGTTAGAGCTGACTGCTGACAACTCCCTGGATTGACTGGTGATATGGTGGGACCATAGCAGCTCAAGTTCAATGAACTTGAAGCGAATGTGACAGATGTAACATCTACACCAGTAAGAAGAGCATGTTCTTCATTGCATCTCATTTTATGAGGCCACACCCTCAAAGAGATATCATGACCTGTATGTAAGGTCATTCCCCACCCATATCTTCTTTTTTTGGGGGGGCATCATTGCCCTCTGGTGGTCATGGGAGCTACCCAGACTTGCTCCTTGAGAGCTGCTGCTGGATTTGAACCACCAAGTCAATGGGCCACAGTCCTGCACTCAACCACAACACCACCAGGGCTCAGCCCCACCCATATCTTCTTATAGGTGAAGCCAAGTTGACCTAAAGATACAAAACTTGACTATTAGTCATAAAGCATGCTTTGGTTTATCTTGATGATGACATGGAAATACAATAAGACAAATCAATATTTGTATAGAAAAATTTTCATGACATTGCTTGAATCTAAAAAGGAAACTAAAGGATGGGATATTTGACTTTGCCTAAGAGTGAGATAAATTATGCTTGAGTTTTAAATTGGGAGTTCAGACAAGATGGGGAATAAATTAAAGGCAAAGAAGAGAAGATGAATTTATATATCAGTTCAAAAACCATAGTTTTTGGAGAACTGAAGTTTAGTAGAGAGGAAGGGGAGGAGGTCTGCTTAGAGGTGGGACACAGGTGCACTTTTTTTGGGTAGTGTTTCAGGCTGCTCCTTTGAACACTAACCAAGGAGTGTTAATGCCTTTAACTTCTCTTGGGCTAATCAGGGATCCTAGATGTATGTGCTAGGGAAACACATACTCTGGCTTTGTTAAAATGTTACATAGATCCATCTCAGGTAGCTGACAGAAGGTGATTCACATAATGAAATATTGACATATTCTGATGAAGTGCCCTGTTACTGAGACATTTTGGCAGACTCAGTATTTCCATCTCTGTGTAGCAGAAACATTCTTTTAGAGGAATTCTTAACTTTTGCTCCTCTAATGTTAATCAGTGGCATTTTAAAGCTTTATTGAGATATAATTTGCATGTGATTAAACTTAGTGATTCCAGTGTACTGTTTGATGACCCCACCCCTGCTCTCTGCTCAATACAAAGAACAGGCCCTTCATCCTACTTTTAACTTCTTTGCAGCTAGCCCCCCTCTGCTAACCCACTTTACCCCAGGCAACAGCTCATCTGTCACTATCATATCACATTTTCTAGAATTTCATGATGAAAAATATTTCAAAAAAACTCCTATTAAATGAAGTGAAACATTAACATTTCTTATCTTGAGAAAAAGAAAATATTTTATTTACTTATGTAGACTATACATTTTCAAAAGTAAGGAAAGAAATAATGGTCTATTTAATGGGACATAACCTTGGATGTACAGAGGAACAGGTTCTTCCTAAACTTCTGAAAACAAGAAGACTATTCAAGTTACAATCAAGGTAGTTCAGATCAGAATCATCTAGGTTGTATGGATTTCAGGGTCATTTACAACAATTTTATTGGCACATAATTCACATCATACAATTGAACAGTTCTGTCTTTCAATCACATAAAGGGGAGTTGTAGGACCACCACCACCTCTATCTTATCCCACTCTCACTGTTCACGCTCCACCCACTTTCCCTTCCTATCACCATCTCACATTCCCTATAACACGTTGTAACATTTATTATCATCATATATCTATTCTTCCTGTGCTTCACAGCTGGGAAAACAAACAGAAAACAATGCAAGACAAATCTCACAAAAGTGGTCAGGTTAAGATCACATTAGTATAAAGGCAAACATACAAATGATGCATAAGAGGGAGAAGATCCCATCAATGTTCAAAAAGTCAGGGAAGCGATTTCTGTCATGGGGTCAGTATAGTTTTTGGACTTAGACTTTTTGGCTTATTGAAAACCTTGCTTTAAGAAACATTGGTATACCAACTTTACATGTTTGGATGTCTGAGAGGGTGGTAGAGATCATTAACCAAATCCAAAAACTTGGGTGGAAAACCAGTCAGTTCCTAGCTCATATCTTTTGAGGTCAAACATCTCATAGAAACAGCAGCCAGGGTGGTAGCCACAGGACTTCCTCTCTCATTCACCCTCTCACTCAGTCTCCACTTGACTGAGCCTATCTCCCACGTCACTTCCACACATTTCTCTTTCCCTCTCTTCATGACAGGGCATGAGGGGTAGGAATGGCAGGGTGGGCTGGACGTTTGGGAGGTGGAAGAGGTGATGAGACGGAGATTCTCCTGCCACTTCTCCCTGGCTGACGCAGATGTCCTAGGCTCTGGGTTTTCATCCCTTCTTCTGAAGGTGCCTCCACAAGCTGGTCCCATTTGTTTTGCACGCTGGAGCCTCCACCACCTCCAGGAAGTTTCAAATCTTGCACTCCTTCAGTCCTGTGATTAGACAGAATTTTTTATCTTTGCTTCAAATCTACCTGGACCAGATGAAAAGAGTGTGTTCCTGTGGACTTGGAGGTGGGGAAATGGTAGAGAAGAGCCAACAAAATATTTATACTGTGTGAACTGTGAGCCAGGCACAATGCTTGATGCTTCAATAGGGTATATTTAATGAATTTTTTTTACCCCTGCAATTTTAGGGGAGACAGCTAATATTTATAAAGTATCAAATATTGTGCTAAGCTTTGCTGTTCTTTTAAAGACAAGCTGGGGCTCAGAGAAGTTAAGTGTCTTGCCTGAGGTCACACAGCCGATAAGTGATGAGTCACTACTTTCATCTCTATTTCTATCTTGTAATGGATTGGTGAGGAGAGAGACCCTGCTTGGAAGCCATATGGACTTGCATGCGCACATAGAATGGCAGCAGCAGGAGGCAGCCATATCTCCTCCACCCTTTGCCCACTGGAGACCTTGTTCTATCTCTTACATTTTCTAAGTTTCTGCTTCATTCGCCATCCTTTTTGGCAATTCACTTCGTAGCAGAAGAGTTATGCTTGAGGCCTAGGATCTGTGTTATATAGCTGGGAGAAGGTGAGTTCCCAACCCCATTGCCTAGGCTCCGAGGGGATTCCAGGGAAGCACAATGGCACCTGATTCCATTTTCCCATGACAACATTGGGAGACATATGTTTCTAGAATACAGCCATGCCATTCCATTGGGTTGTCTTTGATAAGTCAAACATTGAAATCCATAGCCTGAAAAATTCAGGAGACCTTGGAAAGCACTGAATCCAGAATCTGGAGAATGTCTTGGTGAATGGTTGGTTGCTCTACATATAGATTTATTTGAGCAAGTTAATTTTTCTGAGTTAATCTGAAGTTTAATTACCATGACATTAGTCCTATGGGAAAGATCACAATGCATCTTTAGGATTCTATTCTTTTGGAGAAAGCTTATCTTGTTGCTATTTTTATTATCATTATCATTTTTGCTTGTTTGCTTGAAATGGACTTGCATGTTACTATAGACTCTAAGTTCATTTCAATTTTACTTTTCTTCCTCTTTTTAGCCACTCAGACTAATATTTAGGTTTGAGGTATAAGGAATCTGGAAGGATTAAAAAAAAGAAGTATGTTGTATTCATTTTCACAGTCCACCTCAAGAAATGAATGCAATGACAATGTTTTGTTAAACTCTCTCTGTATGGAGAAGGTTGTCTTAATATAGCTAATATAAAATATGAACATGTGGGCCTATTGTTTTCCTTTCAATTCACCAAATGAAGGATGTGCTAAGTACTAAAGTTG
Source organism: Nesogale talazaci (assembly GCA_004026705.1). NCBI lineage: Eukaryota > Metazoa > Chordata > Mammalia > Afrosoricida > Tenrecidae > Nesogale > Nesogale talazaci. Next base: position 36,709 of record PVJH01005359.1, on the reverse strand, counting down.
GACGTGAAGCCTTCAGAGAGCTGACAAAGCTGCAGGAGAGTTCAGAAGAGGGGAGCTGTCTAACCAGGTCAAAGAGACACAGGCAAGGACGATGGCACAGGTGTTGAAACAGCATGGCGTCCCAGAAACAGACAAGCCCTCAGTCCGCAGCTGTACCATCCTGAGAACATGTGCCTCCTTCAATTCTGTACCCTCGATGCTTCGTTTGCTCTGTTCTACTCTCAGCTCTGCTAGGAATTTATATAACTCACAGCAATGACTCTCAGAAAAGACACACATTTCATAGAGACAGGGAGCAAGCCTACAACACTTCACCACTTTGAGAACACTGGCCTGCTTTTGTTGTCATCGGCACAGAAAATGAACTGTAATCAGCTGTCCAGAGTCTGATTTGGACATATTCGTTTCCCAGAGAGACATGTCAGCAGGTACAATCCACATGCCTGGGAACAGAGAGATAGCAGCAATGATGCTAATTTGAAAATACTTCTGTGGCACTTAGCAGGGTGTGATTTTAATTCATTTTTGGTCCCTTGGTAATCATAAAATGCTTTCAGTCTGTGAATATCCATTTTTGACCAGCATGCTCATACTTCATCTGGGGACCACATTTAATGGCCTTAGTGTTGATAGGGTACACAGGGGAATTGCTTTATGGAGAGAAACATGTCGCTGATACAAATTCGCATGGCTCTTCCGGCAAGTGAGCTGAAGATATGAGTGTTTGCCTATATGTAAATATTGTTTCTCTTTGCCCAAACACATGGCTATTATCTGTGTTGCATTTTGGGCCTATTCAAAGTTTTATTAACATTGCCTCATTTAATTTTTTTGATGAAGCCGTTTGAATTTACCCTTTGCTACTAATTGACTCTGTGATTCAGGACAAGGTACTTATTCTCTGAGCCTCAATTTCCTCACTTATAAAATGGGAACACCCATGCCTGTTTAATAGGGCTGTGGGGAGGGTTAAGTGAGACAATACACAAGTGAAAGGGCTTCAAAGAGGCTGTGAGAATAGAGAATGGACTTGTCGTGGGAATTTTTGGAGGCCCCTCCGTACACAGTGCCTGGCTCAGTGGTTGATGTCGGTAGGTGCTGTTGAGAGAATGTCAGTTCATGTCTACTCCATATGTAACAGGAGGAAACATTTTCCTGCTGCACCATCTTCATGCTTAATTGCCATATTTAAGTCCAGCTGCACAATAGCGGTTGTTATCTATAAGGCTTCAATTGGCTACTTTTCAGAAGCAGCTCACCAGATTTTTCTTCCCAGTCTGTATTAGACTAGGTGTTTGATTGAAATCTGTTCACTATGTCCCTATTGGATTTGGAATACTGGTGGGATGGCTTTGAGCATCATACAACATGCACACTAATACAACATGGCCAACTGACTGACGGATGGTCAGCTGTTCATGGGATTGAAGGGGATCATAGATGCTGAGTCCTTCCTCTCCTGTTCCAATCTGAGTCTTGCACTTTCTTTATCCATGTTCTGACACCACCATAGATCTATGCAGCCTTTGTGAAAGTATTAGAGAATTGAGCCAAAGAGGGAGAAACTGGCCATTCACTGAATTGGAGTGATTGCATTGCATACATTACTCTCTGGCAAGTCCGGGTGGCAGGTTGGCCCCTCTCAGTGGGAAATCTCATTTTGCAAAGTAACACTTGTAAACTACTTTTTGAGAGTTTTAGATGGAGGCCCTGGGGATTTGAGAACGAGCCTGGGTCAGACCCAGGTGCTCTTCTGGTACACCTTGGGCAATCTCTCTCTGTAGCGTCAAACTCATCTTATCTGAAGGAGAGGCACCTTGGGCTATTGCTGCCTCTTGCAGCTCTCCTCCCCAACTCCACCCCACTTTTCCTGGTTGCTCTTTACTTTGAGTGGAGAGTCTTTCTTCCTTTTTCTTTTTTGCCTACCTCTCTCCTCTCTGATCTTTATCTGGAATCATGGTCCCTTCCATCTGCTTCCTGAGAGGCCAGAGCTTACCCTCAGGGATCTTCCACCCACCAAAGTTTAGGAGGAAAAGAACAGTCCTGGACTGTTAGTATCTCATTGGTTTTTGTAGGACTAAGAGACAGTTGTCTAATTTGCCAACAATCAGGAGAAGACATTAGAAAGGTTATTTGTTCTCAACCCAAAGAGATGTCAAAGAGTAGGCTTCCAGCATTCATTTGTGTCACTGGGTATTATTATTATTATTATTATTATTATTAACTGTGGTCATGGTGGCCCTGGCTCCATGCATAGTGAAGAAAATACTGACCAGTCTGATATCATTTTGATTGGTTGCAGATCAGAGCATTGTGATTCATAGATTGAAAAAAATGGGCTGAATTTTGGAATAAGATTGCCAGGCCTTTCTTTCTAGTCTCTTAGCCTACAAGTTCTGCTGAAATCTCTTCAGCATCAGAGCAACTTCTAAGCTGTCACTGGCAGGTGGTGACCGCATGTGAGGTGCAGTGGCTGAGAACTGAACCTGGATCTCCTATGTAGCTGGCAAGATTTATACCACGGAACCACCATTTCATGGCTCCAGGGCAACTGAACATGAGGTCAGAAGACCACAATGCTATGAACTGAAATATGTTACCCGAAATGAGGATGTGTTGAAGTCCTACCCCTATCCCCTGCCTGTGAATGCTGGACATTGGAGGAATATGTGAGGGCTTGATTATAAGCCAAGAATGCCAATAAACACTCCGGAAGCATAAAGAGACAGGGGATGGCCATTTTCTAGAGTTGACAATACTCTGAATTCAGACTCTTGGCCTCCAAAACTGTGAGGCAATAAATTCCACTCATTTGTGGTATTTTTGTAGAGGAAATCCCAAGAAACTAAGTCACACTGTCTGTCTTGACTCTGCCATTGACTGTCTTAGAGAAGCCATTTAACCCGAGTCTCAGTTATCTAATGTATTGAAAACATGAAGGACCATGACAACATTTTTTTTTTTGGATTCTGAATTTCTTTCTTTCTAAGTAATATATTTAGAGATCTGGTGGGGCTTTGCATAAATGTTGAATGTTTACTCCAAGATCAGTGGTTCAAGCCCATCCAAGGCTCTATGGGAGAAAGATGAAGCTATATGCTCCTATAAAGGTGTACAGACTCAGAAACCCTCGCTAGGGGTCACGAAGAGTCGGATGGTTGTAATATTGGATATGTAATATTGGAGTCACGTACTATATTTAGAGGAGAAATATATTTAGGGAAGGAGAAAGCCTGACCAGTGGCACATGCATGTTCCCTCTCCCTGATGGCTACTCTCTTAGATCAGGCCCTTTCTTGGGAACTTGGGTACTTCCCTGGAGATTAGAACATGGCATTCAGAAGCTATCAGGGACACCACATTGGGGTGGTCGTGGTGGGGCACAGCACAGGACATAGGCCTGGCATGGAGAGGCTGCTTGCAGAATGAGTTCAGAGAGACATTAACAGCAGTGACAACATGACCGTATGTGACAGTTTTACTTCACTCAAGAAGCAAAAAGACTGAGTCGCTTAAAAATTCTCATGCAGAACTAACACCACGGTGGACAAATAGTGATCAGGATGCTAACAACAATGCATCCGAGAAGGGAATGTGGTGATGATTACAGAGATCTTCGTAAGGCGATTGACTGATTAATTGTTTCTGAGAAGTATATACCAATAAAACTATTTTTTTAAAAAAGGTTCTCATTAAGAAAGTTTCCTAATGACTAAAGAACTAGTGGCCACGTGCTATTCCAAGAGTACTTCTCCAAACAAACCTAGCTGGTTCTGGCTGAGGATCTGGCAAGATTCCTCTCTCTTTCATGACATTACTTCATCTTTCCCTACCCTTCCCCGACATGCTTGCCCTAATCCTCCCAAACTCCCTCATCTCTAATGATCACAGCTGCTCCTGACACCTCTGGGGAGAACACAGGAAGCCTCATCCCCTGCTGCTGAATCCAACGTTGGAGTCATTCAAGACTTCAGAAGATACCTTGCTACGAAAGCACCAAGGCTCCCGTGTCCCCCTTTCCATAAGGAGCAGACTCCACCATAGTCAAGGCTGCACAATTAGTTGAATAGGAACAAAATCAACACCTTCCTCAGTTAGTGGAAGCTGCCTGCGTCTCTCCCTCCTCCCCCACCCTCCTGCCCTCCCTCAGTTTCTACCAGTACACACTTCCTCAATGCGCTGGGTGTAGAATGTTCTTGGGGAAATGTAAATGAAGAGCCAGAAGAAATATCATTTTGCTCCTGGAAGCAACACTGAAGAAAATGAGGTTCTTTTAAAAAGATGATGGGAAAATGCAAGTTCATTCATTGTATTGGATTTTAGACAGCACTGAGTTCAAACAATAGAATAATTAGGGGGCAGCCACATTTATTCTTCATGGTATTAGGGATATCTTCAAAATAGGGCAGTTGTTATAATAAAATGTAACATAAAATGTATTACATAAAAATGTTCTCAGAAGAGCAATAGAGTTATTTTTATTCCTTGGCCGAGAACTCAGTGGCGTGTTCACAACAGCAAAGAGCTTGCTGGCGTATTCTCCCAGGGCGCTGTAGCTAGACCCCACCTTGACCTCTCTGAGATTTCCATGACTGCTCTGGGTTCTTAATGGCCGGTCATCCAGGGAGGGGTTAATCAAGTCTTACACTGTCATGGGAGGGTGGGTCGGGGGTGGGGGTGGAGAAGGACGAACCAGGAAGCCATTTGTTTCATTTTATAGAGAAAAGGGTTAAAGATGGCAAAGGCTGGGTTTCTTAAAGACAGTTTCAGGGAACATTAGAACCTGTTAATATCTACCCTGACCTGGGCTTGTCCACCTCAACAGACGCAACTTCTTCTCTCATATGACACTCACGTTTGCTCAGCTCCACATTTAAAGGGATTATGTTGGACTTTATGCTTTTCTTCTCCTTTATGCTCTTCTTCTCTTCTGGCACCACCTGGTTTGGGCATTTATGCAGCCCCTAAGATCTCTGACGCTTACCCCAGGGCCTGTCCATGGTCATGAGTTCCCTGGTTTTGACCTTTGGCACTATCAGTATCAGGCTATTCCTCATGCTACTAGTTCTGGTCACAATGGGCCTCAGTCCCTGTATACTGGTCCAGTTTGTTCTGATCTCCCAGATGAGTAAGTCAAAGAGTAGTGCCTTTAGTATTAGCCATCTCTGTTTGCTTTTTGTTTTGGGTGGTGAACGGTGACTTGCAGATATTAGCATGCACAGGGAATATGCATTCTTAAATAAAATTGGACTGAGTGATAGACTGATAGTCTAAATTTCAATTCACCTTCCATCCCAGTCTTATTTCAGTTACAAAGACTAAGGAGATGGAGAGTTTCAGGATTTCTTGCTCCATTTTGCCTGGTAAGAGTTAGCTATTAGGTTAGATCTAATCATGAAGGCATCAAATGTACCCCACGTCCTAACTTTTGGGCCTTCTCCCTAACTTTTCAAGCTTGTCATCCACAGTTTTTGCAAGGGGTTTTGATGAATAAGCAAGGTGTTTGTAAAGTCGACTTCTCTCATTGCAGATGTGACGAGCCATAATTTGTAAAAACAGAGAGCTACCTTTTCCCAGTTGTCTCAGTCTAGAGTGAAGGGGCCCTGCGGAGATTTACTGCCTGCTGCCAAACCTTTGATAAGTGGGCACCGAATGGCTTCTCATTACTCAAAACTCTTCCAATTCCTTAGCACAAAGACTTCCCCAAATTGCACCCCAGTCACTTCTGTTTCGAAAGAAATGAATTGAGGGCCTTCTTGCTAAACTATTTTGGCATATAAAAATATCATAAATGAGAGAAGAGAAAATCTTGTTTGCTAAAGGGCTGCTGGGTGAACTGCCTCTTGGCCTTTTGATAGCATCTTTGAAATGGAAATGGCCAGCTGCCTGACCTTCTGTTCAGTGACCCTTTTTGTACAAAGTCAAATTGCAGCCGCTTCACAGCAGCAATTCACCTATGGACACAAACAGGATTTCCATCTCTTCCCCACCCCC
>PVJH01005359.1:0-30615 GCA_004026705.1 Nesogale talazaci | reverse complement strand
TGTAAAGTGGACAGGCCAGTGAAAAGACTACATCCCTGGAAAGAATTGGAGTTGCTAATACTTTTGCTGTTATTCTTTTAAAAAATGCATTGAAGAGAGAGAAAGTGGTCTTAACTGTATTTAAAAAGGAGGAATTATTCCCACCTTACCATGAATAATAGGAGAAAAGAAAAGGCAAATTTTGCTTGTAGTGAAGCTAAAAAAATAGATGCCTTTATTTGGTGCTCTCTGAATATCAATTATGAATTGGAATTAGGATTCTCTTTTGAAAAGGAATGAGACCTTAGTTGTACTTTCCCTTTCGACTAAAGCCTGCAGCTGCTGATGAAGAGAAAATAGAATCCTCTCCTTTATCTGAAAAGCTCCCTCGTCCTTCTCTTCCACTTCCCTCTTTGTGCTTTAACCAGGAATATAGACCCTTTTACCTAAGGTTTTATCAACATATTGACTTGAAACATTCTCTGGGGTTGTGCCCATAGGAAGCTCTGAGCTATCCAAATGCCGTCCTCTCCTCTGAGGTCTTTGCCACATCCCACTCTTTTTTCTTCCTTTACCTCCACACTCCAGATTGGCTGCCCTGGCTGTGGTTGCAGGGCCAGGAAGGAGAGAGGCCTACCTTCATTCCTTTCATTCATTTCATGCAGGTGCGTCAACTACCACCCCCCATACCCACCCCACCCCCCTCCAGGAACACTGCAGTATGTTCTACAGTGGGTGGGTTGGAGTAGTGGAGACTCATTCAGTGACAATCACATTTTGATGAAATTAGATATTGAGATTCTGATTTAGCAAGTGTTTAGCAGCCTTCCACTCCCCTGGCCCATTACCTAATTCAGTCTGAGAGTAACAATCTGAAGCTGTGTGGGGAGAGTGAAAAAGTTTGATTCTGGGGATGGACAATTCTAGGTTTGAATCCTGGTCTAGCCACTTACTAGCTGTCTGACTGCGAGCACATTACTTAATGCCTGGAAGACTCACGTATCTTCCTCACTAAGCTGAAGGCTAATACCTGTCTCAGAGGGCTGATGTGAAGATTAGAAGAGATGATGATGTATGAAAAATTGTTGAGCTCAGAGATTGATACATTGTAAGCATTTCCCTTCCCACTTACAAGTGAGGAAATGAAGAACATGGTCGAATTGGGATTTGAATCTAGTTGATATTTATATCCCAAATTTGTGGCCTCACAGTGGCCTCCTATGTCTGCTGAAGGATGATGAAACATGTAATCAAATTGCAGTGATCATTACTGGTTAACTGTAATGTGAAAGTTGGAAAGAAGGACCAGCATGTAAAACATGGCCCTGATGTTAGAAACTATACTGGAAATATCATACTTATTTTATAAGACTGATGACTTATTCATTGAAAAAATATATTTTTTCAATAACATACATATAGAAATCACCAGATGGAATGTACAAGAACCAAGTTGAGTACATCTGTGGAAAGATATGATAATGAAATTCTATATCATAGTTAGAAGAAGATCATGGGTCGACTGTGGAACAGATCATCAATTACTCATATGCAAGTTTAAATTAAAGTGAAAGAAAGTTAAAATAAATCTAGGGGAGCCAAAAAGCAACCTGCAGTATATTCTACGTGAACATCAAGATGGTGTCAAGGATAGACTTGACTCATTGAACACTGATGAACAAAGTCTGGACAAGTTCTGGGATGACAGTAAGCATGTTGTACATGAAGATCACTAAAAAAGAAAGGATGGAAAGGTCAAACAAATGTCAGAAGAGACTCTGAAACTTGCTCTTGCTGTAGAGAAGCTTATTCCGGTGGAAAAAATGATGAAATAAAAGAGTTGAGCAGAAATTTGTATAGAGAAGTCCAAGAAGATAAAATACAGTAATGAAATATACACAGATAGGAGTTAGAAAATCAAAACAGAGGGAGCTGCTTGATACTTCTGAAGCTGGAAGAATTGAAGGAAAATTTCAAGCCTTAAATTGAAATATTGCACTATCCCACGAGAAAAATATCAAATGATACAGAAAGCATCAAAATAATATAGAAGGAATGCACAGAATCACTGTACCAAAAAGAATTGGTCAGTGTTCAGCCAATTCAGAGTCAAGATGATCAAGAGTTTATAGTATTGAAGAAGTCCAAGCTGCACTGAAGATATTATAGAAAAACAAGACTTCACAACCAAATCCAATACCAACTGAAATGTTGAAAAAACCAAAATAAATGCTGGAAGATGTTCACTAGCCTATGCCAATAAATTTTGAAGGTAGCTAATTTAAAGAGATCCATATTTGTGTCCATTCTAATAGGTGATTCAAGATGACCCAGCATATGATCTAGCAGAATACACAAATAAAATATCATAGAAAGTAATTAAAAAAGGGTCTTGATAGTACATCAACAGGGAATTTTCAGAAATTCAAATTCAGAAAAAGACAGAATAGAGAGAGATCATTACTGACATCAGATGGTTCTTGTTCCAAAGCAGAGAGGATGTTTACTTGTGTTTTATTGACTAAGAACAGGTATTTGACTGTGTAAACCATAATAAACTGTGAGTAACATAGTGAAGGATGGGAATTCCTCAATTGAATGCATGTGGAACCTCTACATAGACCAGGAGGCAGTCAATCCAATAGAACAAAGGGATACTCCATGGTTTAAAATCAGGAAAGATGGGAGTCAGAGTTGTATCTTTTCATGATACATAGTCCACAATTGTTCCTATGCTGGAACCCCTTAGATCAGATTTCCTTCTGAGAATAACATGTTTTTTTTTTTAGCTCTATCGCATGAATATCCTGCTCATTTGGTGGAAGGGTCTGCAGGAGGGTAGCAGAAAGCTTCATCAAGATTTATGCTAGATTTCATCATTGATTGAATCAGAAAAATTGCTCATGCTATGGACTGCTGTCTAAAGAGAAAGGGTTGTGTTTCTCTCTCTCTTTTTCTCTCTCCCTTCCTCTTCTCCCCCCTCCCACTGTCTTTCTCTCAGTATTAATTAGAAGCTTGGCTTTTTCCTTAGTGAAAATTAACCTTTACAAATTTTTTGACTGACATTTCATATTCTTGCAGATTTTAAATATAAATTGTTTAGACTGAAGATAGTGTAACCAAATTCTTGGGACACAAATAAACCACTTTTTCTCATATTAAAATAAAAAGGAATATTGGCTGTAAAAAAATGGACAAATCTGTGTTGGAAGAAGTACGGCCAGAATGGTCCATCAACTCAAAGGCAATGAGACTTCCTTTCACTCACTTGGCCTCTGCTATTAGGAGGGATCAGATCCTAGAGAAGTACATGAGGTTTAGTAAAGTCATAGAGAGGTGAAAAAATGGAAGATGTTTGATAAGATGAATTGGAACAGGGGCTACAACAATGGGTTCCAACATAAGAATGATTTCCAGGTTGGCACAGAAGCAGGCAATTTTTTGTTGTATTATACATGGGTTGCTCTTTGTCAGAAACACTTTGAAGATACCTTATGGCATGCAAGAAATTACTGACCTGAGAATATTAATATCTGCCTCTGAAATTCTCATCAAGACTTGAGTTGCAAATATATTTATTCTGCTTTGCTACTGACTCAAATTGACCCAAAAAGTGATTACAGAATCATAGACAAAAGGAAAAAAAAAGTGTTCAGTTCAATCACTTCGTTTTTGTGGGGTTCATACCACATTGAAAATAATGCTAAATTGGGAGAAAAGACATGAGAGCCATATATCCAATAATGATTTAATATATAATAATACATCTCAACAACAAAAAGGCAAACAACCCAATAAAAAATGGGCAAAAGACTCAAGTGGTCACTTCCCTAAAGTGAATATACTTTAAGTATATTCTTTATATACTTTATATACTATATACTTTAAGTCAATAAACACATGAAAAAAATTCTCAACTATCAGTTATCATTGTCATTTCAAATACTTTACTCCTCTTCACTGTCAGCAAGAAAGGTTGTGTTTTCTGCATATGTTGTTGCTCTCAGGTGTCACTGTGTCATCATGACCCTGGGTATGGTTTCTAAGATTACTTGCTTAGCCCACATATTGAACAAGTATGAAAGGATTAAACCCTGAAGCACATCTTTTCTAATTTGTAGTCATCTTGATCCTGAACTGTCTGAACATGGACAGTGTCTCTGTTTACTCTTCCTTTCTCCTTTCTACATCACTGAATATTTTGCTTATAGAGTCATTCAATATTGCAACTCAATGCTTGAATTTTTTCTCTAGTTCTTCCAGATTAAGAAATGCTAGGTGTGTTTTCCTCTTTTGGTCCTCTAACTCTAGGTATTTGCATTTTAAATTATAATTCTTTATATCGTCCTTTGGACTTTTCTGTGCAGCTCATTCTCTTCATTAATTCTTCCCCTCGCTGCAGCTATTTTACAGTCAAGAGCAAATTTCAGAGTCTCTTCTGACACACTTTGGGGTTTTCTTTCTTATAATTTAAATTATTTCTTATTGTTTTTAATGTATGATATCTTTGATGTTACATCAAACCTTATTTTGGCTTTGGTCTTTAAGGTTCGATGTGTAAAATCTATTTTATTTATTTTTTGCCAAGGCAATATTTGCTTTTATTTTTATATTTCTTTTTTTTTGGCATCGCTGCCCTCTGGTGGTGGGAGTAGGAGGCCCCAGCCTTTGACCCTCTGGAGCTGCTGCTGGAATTGAACTTCCATCCCAGTGTGCCACAGTCCCGCGCACAACCACTTCGCCACCGGGGCTCAGCCTTATTTTTATATTTCTTTAGAAAATTCTTTAACTAGAAATTAGGAGAAAGTTTATAGAGCAGATCAACTTTCCATTCAACATTCACACATGTTTTATTTTATGCCATTAAAAGTTCTTATTTTATTTTATGATTGTAATATTCACAATATAACCACATGTCCCATATCTTCCCTGGGTTTTTTGTTTTAAATTTTTCTTGAGGTGGTCTCTAAATTTAGGGGAAATATACTCAAACTGGCTTTTTGGCTTATGTAGACTGGTTTTATTTTTTCCCCCAGCTTTAAATTGAAGTTGCTCATGAGAAATTACGATTTTGTCTTCATAGTTGGCACCTGCTCTTGTTTTGACTGAGGATACTGAGCCTCTCTATGGCTGGGCCATCACTTTGCTCCATGGTACATAGGTTCGTGCTGACTCAAGACCCAGTTTCAATGGCACTTAACGATGGCAACAACAGTATTGCCCCTTTTCACAGATACAGTCTATTAGATTCCTGTATTTCTCATATTGCCAGTTTGTGTATAGTTACCATTTATATTGTTGCAAAAAGCAGTGAATAAGTTGTGGGTCTTGCAAAATTTTGCTATGTGATCATTATTGTGGTTTCTAACACCAAGGCCCTGCTTTCTATCACATCAAACAATGCGTCTGCATCACACATGGAGTTAATTCCAGACTCCAGGAATGACCTTCATCTGTGGAATTCATGTTTGGAACATAGATTTAGATACCAGTCATATTAACTGGACTTCCTTATAAGGGGATAGTATTCTATCACTCACAGGTGGTGGTGTACTTCCGGAAAGATCTTGATATGTTCCTTTTATTGTTTCTTTTTGACTGGATTTTTATTTTTTAAGATATTCTCTTTTAATGATGAATATGATGCTCTTGCTTTTTATTCACCATTTCTGGCATAGTATGTTCTTTTTTTTTCTAATCCAAAATACCCAATAACAGTCTATTTAACTCACTAAAGTGTAATATGTCAGTATGTGTTCTATTGTTGACTTGAACTTTTCCTAGGTATATATTTGTTCTGATGGATGTTTTCAGCTGTTTCTTCTCATTTTGAACTATACTACAAGAGCAAATGAAGGTCCTAAATGCTTTGCTCCATCAATATCGAAGTCAATTGTACCTTAAGGAGGCAGCTTTTCCCTAGTTATATTTTGTGTGTTTTCTAACATCTCACCATGTCACACAATGTTCCACTGTTATCTATAACGTTTTCATTGACCAGATTGTACCAAGTGGACTGCCTCTTCCTTCTTCCTGTTCTACCAGTCACCATCTGGATGTTCTATTGAAACCTGTCGACCAATGGTGATCCTGTGGGTATTTGAAATGCTGACCACATAACCTCTAGGGTCACAGCAACACACAAGGTGCCAGAGAGCAACAAACTAACAGATCACTGGTGGTCCTTAGTCATTCGGGAAATGCACATGAAAACCACAGTGCAAAAATCAAACTCTCTGACATTAAGTCAATTGCAAGGAGCCTGGGTGGCTAGTGGGTATAGGTTGGGATACAGACTGCAGGGTCACCAGTTTCAAACCACTAGTCATTCTGCTGGAGAAAGATGAGGCTTTTAGAAGCTCAGGGTTTGAAACAAGTGGTCACTTCATAGGAGAAGCATGCGGATGTAGCAGTCATAGAAATTATAACTTCGAACCCATGGGGCAGTTTTACCAATGGGACTTTTAGGTGTGAATGGGAGAAGTGGGGGGATATTGCTTAAATGCACTGTATTTCTAAGAGTGATGAAAAAATTTGAAAATGGATAATGTATTTAATGTCATTGAATTTATAGGTAAAATTTGATTTTGACAAGTTTTGTTTTACAACTCATATATGTCACCACAATAAAAAGCAATCAAGCAAACAAAGACCCTTAAACAAACATGCTGAAGGATATATATTGTACTAGTCCTTAATCTTGCAAACCCACCCCCCCGCTAATTCAGCTCTCTTTTTTACAAACACAATATGCCAGTTACATACCTAGTTCTGCTTGAAGATACCAGTGTTGCAGCATTCTTTTGTTGATATTAATTATGCCATAGATTTTGTAATGCAGAAATCTAGTTTTCTTAATTTTAACTTTTATGACTTAAACTATCCCATCCATTTTATATGTTGACACATACCTGTTCTGATCCCAAATTTGTTTAGGAATATTGAGGTTACTAACATTCATGTGGTGAGAATATGTCACTTTTCCTTCATCTGTAACTTAAATGATGGCAAATAAATAAACTGATGTCCCTAGCAGAGTCCACAAAAATGAGAAGTCAGAAGTTTATGTGAAATGCAAACTATCATGGTAAGTTTGAGGTTTAGCAAGCCCTGGGTAATCTTTACCTTTTTTCTACTCTTTTATCTAGTTTTTTTCTTTTCTTTCTTTTTATTTTTTTTTGGCTGACTCCAGGCAGACTAGCAACAAAGACTCCTTGCCTGGTGTGATTCATCAGCAACATATAGGGCCAGAAGTCCTGTTTCATTCTGATAACCAGATATCAAAGAGGCTCAAATAGGTTGGGCTGTTCGTGATAGAGATCTGAACTTTTAGACGCCCCTTTGAACAAAATCTTGACCTCACAAGACAAGGCCATTGTTACTTTCAGAATACAATCTTTCTGGTCCCACATAAGGAAGCATGCTTTTTGCAGAAAAAAGGTAAGAGTCAAACCTTTAGCATGCTTTTGCCCTCTGTCAAAATCACATCTGTATGGTTACTTGAGCTCCTGTACTCTGAGTTCATGATGGTACATCATTTGAAGAAAGTAGACTGCTATGTAGATCCTTGAAAACTATGTTAAAAAAACCTGGAAAATGTTTTTTTTTAAATTTCCATAAATATAATTGAATTGAAACAAAACAACAACTTTGCATTTCATCTCTACTGTTAGGCCATTTACTTAGTCCTTGTCTCATGTCTGACATGTGGTAGCTGCTCAGTATGTATGTGCTACCTGAATGAACAAAATGAAAAAGCTGGAAAAGGGAAATTTAAATTTGTGGATTTGCCAGTAGCTCTTCCATGCCTGCACACATTTGTCAATAATTATGGACTTTAAAGACTTTGCAAATAGATCCTTGCTACGCAGTGAATTCCCAGTGTAATCTTGGACAAGTCTCTTTACCTCTTAGTTTTCTTCACACATTTGTAAAGTGTGGTCTGCTAAGGAGTTAGTATGCAGGACAGGTATCCAGGAATCTCTTCTCTGAGTCCAATACCCTCTGTCCATCTTGTTGCATCACGACTCTTTGTCACTCGTATGCAGTAACCTCCACATCTTACTTTCTGGGATTCCAGGAGTGAGATACTCAGCACTTGAATGTTGTGCCAAACAATCATGGACAAGCATTCTTAGTGTATGTTGGTATTTGTGTAGATGTGGTTGGTGCTGCTGTGGGCTGAGAGAAACTTCTTAATCTCTTCCTCTTGATGATCTGTGGTAGCATGACTCTTGAGAGTTCCAGAGTACTCTCATATGCCAGTAAAACTGATTTGGGTACTATTTAATTTGGATCCTTGGTTTTGTATTTATAACTGTATATTTCTTCCCCTCCTCTGTCAGTGTGTTGCACTGTGGTGGCTTGCTTTTTACTGCAACACTGGAAGTTATGCTTCCAGTATTACAAATACCAGCAAGGTCACCCTAGTGGGCAGGTTTTGGCAGAGGTTCCAGATTAATAGGCTAGAAAGAAGGAATAGGCAGTTCACTTCTGAAAGATGAGTCACCAAAAACCATATGAATAGTAGTGGAACATTGTCAGAGATAGATAAGCTGTTCAGATTGGAAGGTTTTCAAAATACAAATAGGAAAAAGTTGCTTCCTCAAAGTAAGGCCAAGCTTACTGACATGGGTGATGCAAAACTGAAGGGACACCAATGAAAATGAGAAGAACAAGTTGCAAACATCCATTCATAATCAGAATGTGAAATGCATAAAATGTGAATCTAGGAAATTAGAAGTTGAGAAAATGAAATAAAAGGCATAAAGATCGATATTCTAGGCATTAGTGAGCTGCAATGGATTGCTATTGGCCATTTAAAAAATCATTTTATTGGTAGCTCATACAACTCTTATCAATCCATCCATCTATTGTGTTTCAAGTACATTTGTACATTTGTTGCCCTCATCATTCGCAAAACGTTTGCTTTCTACTTAAGCCCTTGGTATCATCTTCTCATTTCCCTCCTTCATATACCCCTCCTTCATATACCCTTGATAACTTATAAATTATTAGTGGAGATGAGAAGCCATCTCCTCAGTTGTTGGGAGTCAGTCTCCGAGACGACATACTATGGACAAGACAAGGTGGCAGCGTCCCAGGAGCTGGAGGAGTTGAAGGAGAAGCCATGTGGCTTTACCCTGATGGAGCCAGACCTCTGAAGCTGGAGAAGCTACATGGAGACCCTCCCCTCCCCCCAGCGCTGGGTTGCTTCTATCAGCATTGGATGCTGTTGATGGACCCTGAGCCCTGGAAAGGAGGAGCCATGGGGAGACCCCTGCCAGCGCTGGGATTCTGCACCCACTGACCTGTGACTTTGTGAGTTGGAAGGAGACATTATAGACTGGTATTGGGCATTTGGGCTAATATCGGACTTATGACTTTGAACTCGACTGGATTGGGATGCTTTCTCAATGTTTCATTCCTTTGTATATAAACCTTGCTCTTATATCTATGTCTATGAATTTGTTTCTTTAATCTATCTGGACTAACACAAATTGTATGGTATGTGAACAAACTATGAGCTATCACTTCATAACTACTAACATAGACAATAACAAGTATTGAGAAAAATGTGGAGAAAGTGGATCCCTTTTCTGTTGATGCTGTATATGTAAGTTTATACGAAACTATTTTTTTGGAAACACTTGGCAACACCTCAGAAAGTTAGATATAAACTTTTCCTTCTTTATATATAAACTTAAAAAACTTATAAATGATTATTATTTTGTCATATCTTACACTGTCGGATGTTTTCCTTCACTCACTGACCTGTTGTCTGTACCCCAGGACATACTATAATTGCAGTATCATTCCTTTGGAATTTGTCTTACCTGGTAAAATGAGCTATCTGATTTTCCAATTCAAAATGGTCAATAGCATTCCATGTTGCTCACCTTCCCGTCACTATCACTAAAGACAAATGTGTGCATAAGCAAATGTGGTGAATAAAACTGATGGCACTCAGCTATGAAAACATATAGCATCTGGGGTCTTAAAGGCTTGAAGGTAAACAAGCAAGCTAGCTAAGAACAACAAAGCCCACATGGAAGAAGAACACCAGTCTGTATGACCATGAGGTGTTGAAGGGATCAGGTATAAGGCAACACAGAACTAAAAATTACGTAAATGAGAAGTGCAGATTGAGGAGTCAAAGGTCATCTGTAGATAATGGGACTTTCCCTTATAAAAGGGTTGCTAGGAGGAGATGAGCCAGTCAGGGTGCAGTGTAGCAACGACAAAACATACAACTTTCTTCTAGTTCTTAAATGTTTCCTGTCCTCCCCCACCATCACCACCACCACCACCACCACTATCATGATCCCAATTCTGCCTTAGATATCTGGCTAGACCAGAAGATGCACAATGGAACTGGAAACATAGGGAATCCAGGACAGATGATCCTTTCAGGACCAGGGGTGAGAGTAACAATACTGGAGAGTGGAGGGAAGGTGTAGTAGAAAGGGTGAACTGGTTATAAGGATCTACATATAACTATATGTACCATCAAAGTTCATTTTGCCAGGTAAGACAAATTCCAAAGGAATGATGTTGCATTTATAGTAAAAAAGAACCTTTCAAGACCAATCTTTAACTACAAGGCTGTTTGTGATAATATAATATTTAAATGTCTACAGAAAAGAGAAGCTGCACCTTCCCAACACAACAAAGAAGCACACCAGCATGTGTGACCATGAGAGGTCAATAGGATCAGGTATTAGGCATCAAAGAACAAAAAATCATAAAGATGTAAATGAGAAGGAATGCCAAGTAGAGACCCAAAGCCCATCTGTAGGCAACTGGACATTCACTTACAAGAGGGTCACAAGGAAGCGATGAGCCAGACAGGGTGCAGAATAGCACTGATGAAACATACAACTTTCCTCTAGTTCTTCAATGCTCCCCCCCCGTCACTATTATGATCCTGATTCTGTCTTACAAATCTAGCTAAACCAGAGGATGTACAGTGGTACAGATAAGAACTGGAAACACAGAGTTTCCAGGACAGCTAAATCCCTCAGGACCAATAATGAAAGTAGCGATACCAGGAGGATGAGGGGGGTGGGGTAGGGAAAGGGGAAATCTATTTCAAAGATATACATATAACTCCACCCTGGGGGATGGACAGCAGAAAAGTGGGTGGCTGGAAGCAACTCTTGGTATAAGACATGAAAAAAATTTATAAATTATTAAAGGTTCATGAGTGAGGGGGAAAGTGAGGAGCTGATATCAAGGGCTCAAGTAGAAAGAAAACATTTTGAGAATGATGATGGCAACAAATGTACAAATGTGATTGACACAATGGATGTGTGTGTGTGAATTGTGATAAGAACTGTATGAGCCCTCAATAAAATGATTAAAATGCAAAGCTAATATCATTAAAATTTATGCACCAATCATGAAAGCCAATGATGGATAAATTGCAGAAATCTACCAGCTTCTTCAGCCTTAAATCCATAACTATACAATCAAGATGCATTGATAAATATAATTATACTAGTGATTAGAATTCAAAGTTGGAAATAGGAGGACAGATCAGTATTTATAAAACACTGTCTTGGTGATTGAAACTGAGCTAGAAATCAAATGACAGAATTTTGCAAGACCATTGCAAATATACTTTTTAAACAACAGAAATGGTGACTATATCCACGGACCTCACCAGATGAAATACATAGCAATCAAATTGACTACATCTGTGCAAAGACATGATGGAGAAACATCATCAGCCCAAACAGGACCCAGAAGCTGACTATGGAACAGAACATCAATTGCTCATATACAAAATCAGATTGAAGCTGAAGAAAATGAAAGGAAGTTTGTGAAAACCAAAATACAACTTTCAGTATATTACATCTAAATCTGTCCAAAGCATATTCTACTCATCGAAAACTAATGACCAATGACCAGGTAAATTGTGGGATAACATCAGGAGTCTCATATGGAAAGAAATTAAGAGGTCATTAAAAAGATAGGAAAGAAAGAATATTCCAAATTAGATGTCAGAAGAGACTCTGAAACTTGCTCTTGAACATAGAGTAATCCAAGTGAAAAGAAGAGTTGACGAAGCCAAAGAATTGAACAGAAAATTTCAAAATTTCAAAAGGCAGCTTGAGCAGGAGGGGAAATATGGGGAGCTGGTACTTGGGCCCTAAGTGGAGAGAGGATGTTTTGAGAGTGATGATGGCAACACGTGTGCAAATGTGGTCTGCATACAATTGATGCCTGTATTGATTGTGATAGGAGTTGTATGAGCCCCCAATAAAATGGTTTTTATATAAAAAGTAAAATATTATAATGAAACCAGGATTTAGAAAATCAAAGAGAAAAGCATATGCAGCATAACTCAAAGTGGAAGAAGGAAACTCAAGCCTGGAGTTGCAGTGTTGAAGAATTCTATGGAAAAAAATATTGAACAATTCAGGGAGCATAAACAAATTGAAGAAACACACAATTACTGCATCACAAAAGAACTGGTCAAGATTCGACCATTTAAAGAGGTTGTATATTATATAGAACCAATGCTATTGAAAAAAGAAAATAATCTGCACTGAAGACATTACCCAAAACCAAAGCACCACTAAAATAAAAACAAAACCAAACATCTGATACAAAACTGAAGGCATACAGGAGTCTATGTCAAGAAATATGGAAAACAGCTAACTACAGCTCCAACTGAGAGAAAGCGATGCATATTTGTGCCTGTTCCAAAGAAAGGTGACCCAACAGAATGCAGAAATTGCTGAACAGTGTAATTAATATAATATGCATGTAGAATTTTGCTGAAGATAATATAAAATAAATCAAAGCAAAAGAACAAAGATGGTCACAGCATTATATTGACAAGGAGCTACCAGAAATTCAAGTCAAATTCAGAAGTTGTCCTGGGACAAGGCTTATCAATGTTGATATCAGATGGATCCTGGCTCAAAGAAGAGAATACCAAAAAAGATAGATGAGTCATAACAAACCATGGATAAGACTGAAAAGAACAAGAAAAAAGGGGAATTTCAGAACACTTAACTGTGCTCATGTAGAACCTGTACCTAGATCAAGAGGCAACTGTTCCAAGAGAAGAAGGTACTGCATAATTTAAAGTCATCAAAGATGGGAGTCAGAGATATATCCAGTGGTGGGATTGAGCAGAACTGATACCAACTGTTTTGTTGGGTTCAGAGAACCATTTGTTAAAATTGACACTTATAATCAGGGTTATTTCTAAAGTGGAAGCCAAACACTTACTTCCTTATTCCTTTTAACAGTTCATCTGAGGACGTTGAGCCTTGACTCAAGTACTCCCTCAATGCAAGAATACTTTGAATAATTTGGATAATTCTGTAATTCTCCCCTTCCTGACACAATCGCTGATGACAAAATAGGTGCATAAGCAAATGTGGTGAAGAAAGCTGATGGTGCCTGGCTGTCTAACATCTGGGATCTTAGAGGCTTGACAATTAATAAGTAGTTATCTAGCTGAGACACAACAAAGCCCATATGGAAGGAGCCCACCAGTCTGTGTGATCATGAGGTGTTGATCAGGCATCAAAGACCCAGAACAAAAAATCATATCAATGTGAATGAGGGGCAGTGTTGAGTGGAGCCCCAAAGCCCATCTGTAGGCAATTGGACATCCTTTTACAAAAGAGTCATGGGGAGGAGATGAGTCAGCCAGGATACAATGCAGTACCGATGGAACATACAGCTTTCCTCTAATTCTTTAATGATTCCCCCCACCCCCACCCAGTATCATGACCTCGATTCTACCTTACAAATCTAGCTAGACCAGAGGATGAACATTGGTACAGATAAGAACTTGCAATACAGGGAATTCAGGACAGATAAATCCCTCAGAACCAATCATGAGAATAGAGAAACCAGGAGGAGGAGGGGATGACGGGGGAGAAAGGGGAAACTGATTATAATAATCTTCATATAACTACATCCCAGGGGGCCAGACAGCAGAATAGTGCTTAAGGGAAAACAGTGGTTGGTGTAAGATATGAAAAAAAATAGGTAAATTACCAGGGGTTCATGAGGGAGGGAGAGGAGGTGTAAGATGAGTAGGTGATATAAAGGGCTCAAGTGGATGGCTGAGCTCCGGTGGCATAGTGGTTGAGTGCAGGACTGCGGCCCATTGGACTGATGGTTCAAATCCAGTAGCAGCTCTCCGGGAGCAAGACTGGGTAGCTCCCACGACCACCAGAGGGGAGTGATGCCAAAAAAAAAAAGGGCTCAAGTAGAAAGAAAATGTTTGGAAAATGATGATGACAACTGAAATAGTTAAAGTTTATTGAGCCAACCTGGCCAATAAACACATGTGGGGTTAATTGAAGGGAGGAGAGATAAATGACTAAGTGAGCATCACCTTTCTAGTTCTTGGGCCTCTTGCTTTCTGATTGTTGGACCAGGGAGTAGCTACCTTAGTTCCCTGCTTTAGCTGGCAGGGTTCACTTTCTGTGAGACATCCCATAGGAGAGGCCACCTACTCTGGGCACTGGAGAAGCTGTGTGAAGATTCCTGCCAGTGGTGAGATTCCTGCCAGAGATGCTTACATGTTCACTGATTCAGCTTTCCTCCGTCATAGCCTGTGTTTTGTGAGATGGAGGAGGATTTTGTGGATTGGTGTCGGACATGTGGATTAATATTGGACTTGTGGGCTTGGGTAGCACTGGGTTGAGATGTTTTCTTGATGTGCACTTACCCTTTATATAAAAATCTCATACATATGAGTTTCTGTGGGTTTACTTCTCGATTGTACCCAGAATAACACAGCAATAAATGTATAAATGTGCTTGACACATGGATGGTTATATGGATTGTAACAAGAGCTGTAAGAGCCCCCAATGAAAAAATAAATAGCATCATTTCTATTAGCTGAAAAAAAATGCTTTCAGGTCAAGTAAATTTTCAACTCATAAAGACCCCATGTGAAAGTAAAGTTAAATTTCTTAGCATACTCTTCTATCCATGTCTCTGTAACTCCCATCAAATGATTGAATGGGACTTGTCAATAGGGTGTTTAAAACATTAATAGAGATAATTGGTCCTTTTAGTTGCCACTTCCTCATTATAAGAGTGAGTCATCCAACATATGTACAAGTATGCTTAATACAACTGAATGATGGATTGTTATAAAATTTTTAAGAGCCCCCCCCAATAAAATGATTAATAGAAAAAATTTCCTCTACATAAGCATATTGTAAGCACCGATAGTAATGTTTAGTCCATCCAGAGGTATACAAAATTAGATAAAATTGTACTTGTAATATTTATTTGTTCATCTCATAAAACTCACTCTACTTTTGATGAAATACTACATTTTTCCTCCCCTGCACTTCTTACTTCACTCAACAAGCATATAGAGTAAAGAGAAAAAGTGCCAAGTCATCAGAGGATGCTGTGCTGTCATTATTTCTAATGACAGATTCCCATGAGATCTTATGAGTGATTATGCAATTCCTGAAAGTGTTCAAAGAACAAAAATCATTGTCAGAACAATTGCTGCAAGTTCAGCAAAGGTGTAAAGGGATTTTTCAAAGATAAAGACAGTATTTTCAGAGACGAGACATCGCCTGTTTCTAATATAGCAAGCACAATAACTATTGCCTAATTGGCCTGCCTGTGAAGGAATGACATTCTCCTCCTGCATGAAAAGCTAAGTTACACAGCCTATGATGCTTGTATAAAAGCAATGAATATTGCAAGTGAGCATGCCAGTCAAGAAAATATCTTAAATAACAGGTTTAAAAAAATTTTATTGGGGGCTCTTACAGCTACTACAACATTCAGTACATCATTTGTATCAAGCACATTTGCACACATGTTGCCACATACATTTTCAAACATTTTCCACTTGAGCCCTTGGTACAAGCTTCTCTTTAAAAACAAACAAACAAACAAACAAACAAAAACACCTCCCCTTTCCCCTCCCCCCCTTTTTTAAATGAATCATTTTATTGGGGGCCCATATAACTCCATCACAATCCCTAACAACATCAGTTGTATGCAGGCCACTTTTACACATCCATTGCCATCATCACTCTCAAAACATTCTCCCTCCCTCCAGGCCCCCATTATCATTAAATAACAGTTTTATCATTTATTGTTAGGTATTATTTAATACTTTTCATTAGTGTTTTAAAGCTCTTACAACATAATCTAGATTTCCCCCCAATAGTTTTATTGGCTAGTAATTACATATAATATAGTTCAATAATTCAAACATTCAAAAATCACTCTCACATCAATTTTGTTACAATATTCTCCCCACCCATGGTTAAATCATCTTCAAGATGGGTTATGCAATCACAATCCATTCTAGTACTTCCTCCCACCTCCCATTTTCATCTTTTACTCCTGAGATCCCCTTACCCTCCCCATGCTCCCACATCTCTGTATTCCCTAAAACCTCTTGTGTCAGTTATTTTCATTATGTATCCACTCCTCCTGTGCTTCACAGCTGGGAGTCCCAAGAGAAAACAACAAAAAACAAAATTGTGCTAAGGTGGTAAGGATAAAAACATAATAGTATACAGACAAGTATACAAATAATGTGCAAGAAGGAACACATTCCTGACACTGTTCAAAAGGTCAGGGAAGAAGTACTAGCACACAGAACATGTTCTGTTCTCATCCATGGGGGGAGGGGAGGGTTGTCAGCAGAACGGGTATCAAGATACCTCTCATCAAGATGACAATGATCTCTGCCTGGTAGAAAGGCTTTCTAAGACTCTTGCCTGTGGCTAGACTAGATCAGGTAGTGGTTCAGTATGACCAGATTCTCTGCAGATGAGTTTTGGGCTCCCATCATCCCCCATAGTTCTTCACCAATTGGGTGCTTACAACTTTTGCTCTGATGTTTTTCTCCTCACCATATTTGAATTTTGTCATTGTGATCTCTGGGCCACATCATGTGGTATGCTTCTTCCGTGTCAACTTAGTTGACTCCTTGCTTAGAAGGTTTCTTGCTTGAAATCAAGCCTTTAAGATTCCAGACACAATTCCATCCAATACCCAGACACCATCTGGTTTCTTCACCACACTTTGCTGTAGCACCTTAATCATCAATGATCATTTCATGAAGGTGAATGTGGAGCAGAGCCATCATAATCTAGCTTTGTGTACCTCTTTTACTGTTCTTATTTTTTTTTTGTTTTTGGGGCATCACTGCCCTCTGGTGGTGGGAGTAGGAGGCCCAGCCTTACTGCTGAATTTGAACCTCCAACCCAGTGGGCCACAGTCCTGCGCACAACCACTACGCCACCGGGGATCAGCCCTACTGTTGTTATTTAAACATTAAATTTATGAAACAAGAAACTACCTGCTGACATATCTTTTTTCCCCAATGATTTTATTCGGGGCTCTTACAGTTCTTATAACATTCCATCATTTGTATCAAGCATATTTGTACACATGTTGCCATCTTCATTTCCAAATATTTTCTACTTGAGCCCTTGGTATAATTTCCTCTTTCCCCCTCCTTTAAAAAAACTTATAAATCATTTTATTGGGGGCTCATACAATACATGTCAATTGTATGCAGACTACATTTGCACACTTGTTGCTATCATTACTCTCAAAGCATCCTCCCTCCACTTAGACTTCCAGTACCAGCTCTCCATATGTCCCCTCTCTCCTCCTCCCCCTCACACTCTTAATAATTTGAAAATTATTATTACTTTTTCATATTGTACACTGTCTCATGCGTCCCTTCACTCAGTTCCCTGTTGTCCATACCCCAGAGAGGAGGTTATATGTAGATCCCTGAAATTGGTTCTCCCTTTCTGTTCCACCATCTCTCCACCTTCCCGGTATTACCACATTCACCACTGGTCCTGAAGGGATCATCTATCCTAAATTCCCCAAGTTTCCGGCTCCAGTGTACATCCCCTGGTCTGGTAGAATTGGGATCATGATAGTGGGTGTTTGGAAGTATTTCAGAACTAGAAGAAAGTTGCTTGCATATTTCATTGTTATTATATTGTACCTTGACTGGCTCATCTCCTCCCAGCAACCCCTCTGTAAGGGGATGTCACTTCACCTATTGAAGGGCTTTGGGTCCCAATCTGTACTCCCCCTCATTTATAATAATATAATTCTTAGTTCTTTGATGTCTGATACTGGATCACTTTGACACCTTGTGGTCACACAGACTGGTGTGTTTCATCCATGTGGGCTTTGTTGCTTCTGAGTTAGATGGCTGCTTGTTTACTTTCAAGCCTTTAAGATCCCAGATGCTACATCTTTTGATAGCTGGGCACCATCAGCATTCTTCACTACCTTTGCTTAGGCACACATTTGTCTTCAGTGATCATGTCTGGAAGGTGAGCATCATGGAATGCCAATTTTATAGAACAAAATGTTCTTTCACTGAGAAAGTACTTGAGTGGAGGTTCAATGTCCATCTGCTGTTCTACTACTAACCCTACAAGTATATGCACATTGATCTATTTCCCCATTGCTATATCTAAACATGTTCACCTATGCCTATATTTAGACCTCTATAAATGCCCTTTACTGCCCAGTTCTTTCCTCTATTTCCTTTTACTTTCCTCTTGTCCCACTATCATGCTTAGTCTCCATCTGGGTATCAGTATTTTCTCTCTGTTACATTACTCTTGATCAATCCCTAGCAGACCTCTCTCACATCCATCTTGTCACTGATTTTGAATCACTTGTTGTTCTCTTATCCCTGGGCTGGTCATCACCATCTTTTCCCCCCTCCTCCCCATCACCTATGTCTCACATGGAACCATCAGTCCTGCCATTTTTGCCTCCAGACTGTTCATCCAGCCTATCTTATCTAGATAGACCTGCAGAGATAACTATATGCACAAAAAAGCATCATAAGATGAAGCAACCAATGAAAACAAAGCAACGATAACAACAAAAACCCCCAATGTCATATATATATATACACATACATATATAAACACATACACACATGTATACATATATAAATAAGGAATAAATAAAAATAACAACAATATAAAAACTTGTAAATAGTTCAAGGTCTGTTCATTGACCTCTAGGAGTGTCCCCTGGTTGAGTTGGATGGGGTGCCACACTCTGGCCCCAAAATATATCTTTGGCAATCCACTGGCAACTGGATGCTCTGTTGCACACCCTTAGTGTTTTGCCATGGTGTGGTTAGGTCAGACAGGGTATAATCCTGACCCTGTTTCTCCATTGCTGACATATCTTTTTTAAATACTTAAAGCAATCCTTAGGGCAACAAGTTGGTTGGTTAGGTTAGTTGAGTTCCTCCACTATCCCTGGAGGGAGGTGAAGCTAAGAACTTGACCAAAGTGACTAAGATAGGTTTCCAGAATTGACCAAAGTGACTAAGATAGGTTTCCAGAAGCTCCCAGCTCACCATCCCTACACAACTCCCCTGTCCTGAGCCAGGCCTGGGGGCTGGTGGCTTGGCAGGCATGGACTCCCAGAGCAGATTCATTGTCTCTAGGCACTCATCTGAGAGAGTGCAATAAAGCAGATGGGCCCTTTCAAACAGCCTAGCCTCTGGATGTTCTAAGCCAAAGAACCATGGCCAGTAGAGACAGGGTATGGATCCATTCAGCAGCCTCCTAGACTGGTAGCCACAACTGTGGACCCACAGCTTGTAGGGAGCCTGTGTTCAGTAGTGTGGGTGGGAGGGGTCCTGCCCAACCTGTCCCTGTATACCTGCCCCCCTCCCCCTGCTCCCACCAGCTACAGCCTGACCCAGGGCTATTTTCTTCTCCTGAGACTTCCTCCTCCATTCATGGCTACCATTGTACACACACACACCCTGCCACTCTGCGCCCAGGTCTGGAATTGAGATCTTTTAAGTTATGTGTCTGACTTTTCTGAAGCACCTGCCCAGTTGTTCTCAGGCAGTTGTGTGGGTGTCACTGAGGAAGCGGTCACTGCAGATAATTTGTCATGGGATTTGTTCTAATACAGCATTCTTTGATCACATCCACACTTCTACATACCATGGTTGATGTCTGGCTTCCCTTTAAGACATAGAAAGCAAAAAAAAAAAAAAAAAAGAAAATAAAAAAGAAAACAAGTAGGAGGTCTATCTAGATAAGATAGGCTGAACAGACAGTCTGGAGGTGTAAATGATGGGACTGATGTTTCTCGGGGGTGGGGGATATGAGAGGTGAAAATGATGGGATTGATGTTTCTGGGTGGTGGTGGACATGAGAGAAGGGGAGGTGGGGAAAAGGAGGTGGTATTGACCAGCCCAGGGATAAGAGTATAACAATTAGTTCAAAATCAGTGATAAGGTGGGTGTGAGAGGTCCAATAGGGATTGGTCATGAGTAATGTAACAGAGAGAAAATACTGAAACCCAAATGGAGGCAGAACATGATAGTGGAACAAGAGGAAAGTAAAAGGAAATAGAGGAAAGAACTGAGGGGTAAAGGACATTTATAGATGTTTAAATACAGACATGAACATAGATGCATATATTTATTTGTGATGATAGGGAAATAGATCAATGAGCATATACTTAGAGGGTTAGAAGTCGGATAGCAGATGGGCATTAGACCTCCACTCAAATACTTCCCCAGTGCAAGAACATTTTGTTCTATAAAATTGGCATTCCATGATGCTCACCTTCCCAACATGATCACTGAAGACAAATGTGTTCATAAGCAAATGTGGTGAAGACAGCTGATGGTGCCCAGCTATCAAAAGATGTAGCATCTGGGATCTTAAAGGCTTGAAAGTAAACAAGCAGCCATTTAGCTCAGAAGCAACAAAGCCCACATGGATGAAGCATACCAGCTTGTGGGACCACGAGGTGTCAAAGGGATCAGTTATCAGGCTTCATGAACTAAAAAGCGTAACATTGCGTTTTTATTTTCCTGATATGATCGCTGATGACAAATGTGTGTATAAGCAAATGTGGTGAAGAAAGCTGATGGTGCCCAACTATCAAAGATATAGTGTCTGGGGTTTCAAAGGCTTGAGTAAACAAATGGCCATCCAGCTCAGAAGCCGAAAAGCCCACATGGAAGAAGCACATCAGCCTGTGTGACCATGAGGTGATGAAGAGAACTGGTGTCAGGCATCAGAGAACTAAAATTATATTATTATAAATGAGGAGGAGTACAGATTGGGTAACCAACACCCATCAATATGTGAAGCGACATCTTCTTACAGAGGGGTTGCAGGGAGGAGATGAGCCAGTTAAGGTACAGTGTAGTAACGAGATATGCAACTTTCCTCTAGTTCTCAAATGCTTCCTCCCACCCACTATCATGCTCCCAATTCTATCAGACAAATCCAGCTAGACCAGGGGATATACACTGGAGTCGGAATCGGGTTGGGGGGGATTTAGGATGGATGATTCCTCATGACTAATGGTGGGAGTGGTGATGATACTGGGAGGGTGGAGGGATGGTGGAGTAGAAAGGGGGAACCAATTTCAAGGATCTACATATAACCTCTTCTCTGGGGCATGGACAATGGGGAATTGGATGAAGGGATACACCGGACAGTGGACAATATGGAAAAGTAATAATAATGTGTAAATTATTAAGGGTTCCAGGGAGAGGGAGAGGGGGAACAGAAGGGAAATATGGGGAGCTGGTACTGGGGGCCTAAGTGGAGAGAGGATGTTTTGAGAGTGATGATGGCAACAAGTGTGCAAACGTGACCTGCATTACAATTGATGTATGTATGGATCGTGATGGGAGTTGTATGAGACCCTCAAAAAGGGGGGATAATGAGCTACACCAAGGGCTCAAGTGGAAAATTTGGAAATGAATATGGCAATATGTGTACAAATATGTTTTATACAAATGATGTATCAAATGTTAGAAGAGCTGTAAGAGCCCCCAGTGATATCATTGGGAAAAAAATAAAGAAAGATGTAAATGTTCAAGCCAGCAGTATTTTATTACATTAAAACCAAATATTTGCAAAAAAAAAAATAAAGAGAGCAGACAGGAACGTGGTTCCTATTTCTACAAGGAGAAAAACAGCCAGGTGGTGTTTACAAACATAACTTTTTAAAAGTCCAGTAAAGAGCTAGGGCTTTGGGATAAATAGCCTGAAATTTTCGAAAAGGCAAATGCGTCCTAGAAGAGGCAGATAAGGAGCAAACACCAGACAAGGGAGAAAAGTTGTGCTGATTTTTCTAAACCGGTTTCTACAAGCTGAAAGGAAGCTAGCATATCATCCAGCCTCTCTCTGGAATTCAAAAACACAAGAAAAATCTACAGCACTGCCAGGTTCTCATTCACATTGTGCGCTCCCAAGAGAGATTGGGAGTGGGGTGAGATAGCAGTGGGAAAGGTTTCAATCTATACTGTTCTCCTTATTGACTGCCTTTCAACCTAAACTTTTGAGATATATAAGGCAGGAGGATGGGACATCACAAACAGAAAAAAATAATCAACAGATTCAGATCCAGATATGACTCAAGCTTTGGAACTATCAGATATAGAATTTAAAACGACTAGAATTGATATGTTAAAGATTCAGGTGGAAACATATATGGACAGATAAGTAATTCAGCAAAGGCAAAACTGCCAACCATTATCACTTAACATAGATGCAGAGATCCATGGCATTCTACAAAATCCAGAAATATTAAAAAAGGATACTATACCATGGACAAGTAAGATTTATCAGCATATGCAAAGCTGGTAATGTATTTGACTAATTAAGAAAGAAAAACATATGGTAATTTTAATATGTGCAGAAAACCCCACTGATAAAACACAAAATTACTTTCTGATTTGAAAAAGCAAGAAAAGAAACCCAGAAAACTAAGAATAGAATGTCTTCTCTTTTCACCTGCTTAACCCTAGCCAGCAGAGTGTGTTCTTTTCTCCTGCACTAATGTATCGGAATTCACTTGCAAATATATTCATTCACTTAACTGCTTTTCTTATATCCAAAAAATGTTATATTCTCTGTTCGTAGGAATTTCTTAAAAGAAAGTTGAGATCCACTAGCATTTAAAAATGATTACACTTCCCAAATAGATATGAATATGTGAATATGCTTAAATCTACAGTTAGTGCCTGGGCTGAGGCCCGGTGGCGTAAGTGGTTGAGTGTGGGACAGTGGCTCACGGGGTTGGTGCTTCAAATCCAGTGGCAGCTCTCAGAAGCAGCACTGGGTAGCGCCTACAACCACCAGAGGCAGTGATGGACCCCCCAAAATCTACAGTTAGTGCCATATTCAATGGTGAATAATAATGCTTCTCCCTTAAGATTAGACAAAAGGGAAGGTTGTCATCTTCACTAATACTAAACATCATATTGGAGGTTCTAGTTAGGGCAATAAGGAGATTAAAAACCATATGTATGTAATGTATGTATATTTGTATTTATATAGCCTTTGGCTCAGTTCTGACTCACAGTGACCTTATAGGACAGAACAGAATTACTTTCCTTAAGTGAAATGTCAAACAATATATAATATATACACACATATATATTATAGAATGCCATTTATTTGAATTATCTAGATTAGACAACTGTTTAGAGACAAAAGTGAAGGAAAGGTGAGTGAGTGCTTAAGGGGCCTGATTTCCTCTTTGGAGTGATGAAGATCTTTTGAAAGTAATAGTCATGGTTATACAATATCACTGAATTGTATGCTTAAAAATAGATAAAATGGCATTACTTTTGTTATGCATGTTTTGCCACAATAAAAATATTAATTGCAGAATAAAAGGATACTGGTACAAGAATGAAAATACAAACCAGACCATGAGAAACTTACAATTTTTTAAATCTCATATCGGTATCCAAAATATAGAAAGCTTTTTATAAACTCAACAATAAGAGAACAAATAACTTGGTTTACAAATGAGAAAAAAGACGAGAACATTTTACCAAAAATAAACTGGGGTGGCAAATAGGCACATTAAGACATGTTCAATATCATTGGTAACTAGGAAAACAGCAATTAAAATCACCACAGCATACCACTACTTGCTTATAAAAATAGCCAATTTTAAAAAGAATGAACACTG
Organism: Nesogale talazaci; assembly: GCA_004026705.1. Classification (NCBI taxonomy): domain Eukaryota; kingdom Metazoa; phylum Chordata; class Mammalia; order Afrosoricida; family Tenrecidae; genus Nesogale; species Nesogale talazaci. The sequence goes on along the minus strand of PVJH01005359.1, from coordinate 6,648 downwards.
CCAATTAGTGATAAGGATCCAGGCTAACTGGAGCTCTTAGACATTGCTGATGACAGCACAGAGTATTATAACCTCTTTGGAAAATAGTTTGGCAATTTCATGTATTCTTAAATTTAACAGATACCTTACCATATGACTCCATTTCATTTACCCATATGAAAGTCTCTTTTCATTTGAAATCTCACTCCAAACAGAACCCTCACTCTATTTCATTTACTCACTTGAAAGGCACACTTAGATTCATCAAAAACACTGTATCACTACAAATAAGACATTCAGCTCGTGAATGGGTAAACTGTGGTGGGTCCCACATGGAAAACTGTGGTGTGTCCCACAGCCTCCAAAAGGAAAGAACTGCTGATATATCACCAAGGTAACTACATCTCTAATGGAATATTTTGGGAGAAAGGAACCAGGCTCTAACAGCCATGTTCTGTATGATTCAATGATTCAACATTTGATTTATAGCATTCCAGAGATGACAAACTATAGGGTCAAAAGCAGTCCAGGTTCTGAGGATAGGAGAGGAACTGATGATAAAAGGTACCTTGATTGTGATAGTGGGAACATGATTACATACATTTACCAACATTTGTATAATGACACATTAATTAAAAGTGTTAAATTTTGCCCCATGTAACATGTATCTTGTTTCTTTTAATGGAAGGTATGTATGTTTATGGCCATAGGTTTGAAATTTCTGTAACCTTCTTTCTTGTGATACATGAATTTAACTAGAATGGCAGGAGTAAATGACTTCTAAATCCATATGCAAATCTAAATCTATCATGATCTGTATGCTTTTGTAACGTTTCTTTTTGGATTCCTGTAGGTAGGCCTTTTATAACTCGTGTGACAAAAGGAGGGGTGGGAATATCCAACTCTATCTCTTTGCCTAATGGGAAGAAGGGATAGAGGAACTTACACATGTGTAACTGGCATGAGATTATTCCTACAGAAAAATATTTGGCCATTAAGACATCCAGGATATTCATGCTAGCCTTAAAGTTTGTTCAAAGTGAAACCTAGAAACATCTATGTTGGTTTTAGTAATCTCTAATTTCTTAATCTAAACAAACAGCCACATCATTGAAGAATTTATTCTAGATAGCCAAGGCACCATGTGGAAGGGTCAATACACATGAAGACATTCATAATGCATGAAAACTTAAATTCTTTGTAACTGCGACCATCCCAAATAGGGAATCCTGCAAGCTTAGCAAATTTCAGAAGTAATCCAAGTCACAATTATTTGCTTTGTCAATTGGAGAAATAAAGTCAAAAAAGACTTTATGCACATAATTTCCACCATAAGGAAATTTGTCTCAGAGTTTTACTATTTGAGTGGTCCAGACCAACTAAGAACAGTCAAACTTAGCTGGGCTACAGACTTCACATACAAAATGACTTGAGAGTATTATCAAAGCCCTGTAAGGAAATGACCCAGTAAAACAACTCTGCTGCTATTTTCAATAGACTGCACTTACATGGATGAGCAGCACACAGTGATGCAACAGACAACACTAAACAACAATTCAGCTAAGTTACTATTACTAATTCAATACATTCTATATGTAGTGGTATTATATGATAAAGGTTAGAGATTTCCCCTCTTAGGAGATTTATAAAGCTTTTGCCAACACTCTGCAAACAAACAAAAACAAAACCCTGCCTATTGAGAGGACCAGATTATTAAGTTTTAAATTAAGAAGGCTGCATGTAGCAAAGGATGGAGGAAGAAGAGAAAGTATGTAGACAAGCCCATCTAGGAGAGGTAATTTTTCAAAGAAATTTTATTTTGAGGATGATAAATTGTTACTAGTTGTGGGATGGGGTCATGTGGTCAGGATGGTAACAGAAGAAAATTACTTTGGCAAGAGTGTGTTTGATAAAGGGCAAAGGTCAGAGGCAGAGAGATAGTGGGTGTGCAAATCAGATAGAATAGAGATCGAGCTCTAGAGAAAAGCTGATGGAGCAGAGGATGGAAAGAAAAGGAGGAGATTCAAAGAAATCAGCATGTTTTGCTATAAAAGAAAAATAAGGCGAATTCAGTGCACAGACAAGAGCATTTATAAAATTCACAAAGACACCGAAGATACCACTGAGACGAGACCTCAGAGACAGGGAGAGCAGGGGTTGCTGAAGGTGCTCAGACTTTACTTGTTTAAGGACACATGGCTAGGGGTTCATCAGTGGGGGCAGACTGGGCTCTGTGTTTGCATACGAGAAGAGAACTTTTTTTTTTTTGGCATCACTGCTCTCCGGTGGTGGGAGTAGGAGGCCCAGCCCCACTGCTGGAATTGAACCTCTGTCCCAGTGGGCCGCAGTCCCGCGCACAACCACTACGCCACTGGGGCTCAGCCCAAGAAGAGAACATTTTAATAATATTTCCTATTGTGAATTAAGTTGTACAGCATTGTGGAAATGTTTTTTTGAAAGAGGAAACATCTTGGGGTAAATTTTAATGAGTTTTAAAAGCTGTTTTTAGGGATTCTTTGGAGTCCTTTGAAGTACCTTCTTGAGCCACTGGTAGGTTGGAAGGAGGGTATTTAACAGGTGGGGCCAGAGAAGCCTATGCTCATGTTTTCATTTTCACATCTTCTAAGTCATCAAATTGCTGTCCTTTCATGTCCTTCTGTTTTCAGGGAAACAAGAAAAAGTTGCATGGAGAGAGGTCAGGTGAATAAAGTGTGTGGGGCAAGAGAGGCATGCTCTTTTTTGCCAAAAATTGGAGCAAGGAGATGGGTGTGTGAGTGGGTGCATTGTTGCGATGGCAAAAATAGTATCTGGTCTGCCACAAATCAGGCCCTTTTTTATTGTGAGGCAATCACTCTAGACCCTCTAAATAAAAAGCTTGATCTACAGTCTGACCTGGTGGAATGAATGTCAAATGCACTACAAGTCAATATTTTTGCCTGTTCAGGAAGTTGATGTCCAGAAGGAGGTTTGCCATTAATAGACATTTCATCTTTGTGAAATGAGAAGATCTCGAGTTTCCCCAATGTGTTGTCCTTGTCAGCTGTGTTCAACATCAATAGAGCTTCTGTGGCATTTTTCCTGAGCAGGAAACAAAATTTCACAGCCACTTTCTTTTATATCACCCATCACCCATCACACACACACACACACACACACACACACACACGTTTCAAGTGAAACCGCTTTTATGAAAAAATTCACTGCGACCCAAGAGACCCTTCCAAGGTGATGCCACTGGGTGCATTAACTCAGAGAGAGTTGTTTCATGTTCACCTAGCAGGAAGCATGCAGACTATGAAAGCTCTGCTCTGTTCAGTGAAGTTCCTGTATTTTTGGGTACCCTCTAATATTGTCTTTGATTATCCCCTGGCCCTAGCTTTTTTAAAGCCCTGTTGAGAGAGGAATATTGGGCCAATGTAGGCTAACTGCATATCATAGTATCTGAATTATTCACTTGTACAAAACAAGTTGTTTCGAGGCTGGATGCTACTTAAACAAAGAATGGGGTTTAATTGTCAGGGAAATTTATAATAATCACTAAGAATGTCACGCTCAGGTTTGTTAGAGTAATTCATCATGTACAGTAAACAGGGTATTGATGCAGCAAGACCAGGCTGGTCTACCTACCAACAGTTCAACAATCTCAGTACATCTGTTTTCCATTTGCTTAGACATCATGTATTTTTCTACTTGTTACAAATGTGTCTGAGGAAGAGTCCAGTTCATGCAATGGAATTTTCACAGTTTCTGCATCAGTGGTATCTCACTGATACATTCTCTGCAGCATGCCATGCACCTTGAAGATACAGGACTCAGTGTGCCAGCATTCCATAGCACCTGGCTTGGGTCCCCAGGATGCACTCTAGTCAATGTGATCCATTCGGTGCATCCCACCAAGGACACTCCCCCTCCAGATTTCCCCAAAGAATTTTCAGTCACTTTTTCCCCCAACTGGAAGTCAGTACTCCCTCTTTTCTTACCAGCATATGTGTGTAGCTGTGTTCCCTCAGACATGTTTCCCCTCTCCCCCTCTCCTGACTTGTTTATCCCATCAGTCAAAAATTGTTGGTGTGGGTGGTGACATTTATCTATCTTTAATAGTTGTGATGTTTACTTATTTTAACAGTTATGTTTGTCTTTGGCTTTGGTTTTATATTTCGAGAAAAGGATGAGGGGAAATAGCATATTGCTTTCTTTCAGAGAACGAGGAACACTACAGACTACACAGCTTTCCCAACTCCCTGTCATTTCCTAGAATTCCCATTGACCCGAAATAGCACATTCTAACAAGGAACAGTAAGAGAAGAACAAGCAGCATCTTACCAGGAGAAAGTGAACTTCTGTATATATTCTAAACACCAAGAATTCCTTGTGACTTTTTAATGTTAATCAGAACACTCCCCCCAAAAGGTATCACTTTAATTCCCTTTAGGTTTGTTTGTTAATCAACATTCCTCGGCAAAATATAAGGCAGTTATGTTCAAGTTTCTTTTATACTCAGGCAAGTTCCCTATGGCAAGATACAACTTTGTCTTTATCAAAATTGTATATATTCAAGGTGGTGTGGCACACTTGAATGTTACCTTGTATGCCAGTAGGACAGAACTATTTGGCTCTAATAAAATGCCCTCCTAAAGGTTCCTCTCTCTGCTCTTGATACAATTCCCACCCTGGAAAGATACATGTCACAATGGAATTTGGTACAATAGCCTGTCTTTCTGATTGAAATATATGCTGTCTGGCCCTTATAGTTTAATTTAGGACAATGAAGGTTCAGGGTACATGAGCTGGCAAAGCACATTACAAACAATGGCTGCAGAATAAACTACAAATCAATCTACACTAAATCACTTTGCAAAATCCCTTCCAGGGCTACAAAACCACTCCCAATACAGCCTCTCCTTCTCTACAATCAGGGACCTCTCAACTGTTCAGTCATGTAATGATTTCACAGCAGTGTGTATTCTTTAAGACATAGAACTTTACTCTTGGGCTAGGCTAAGGAGCAGGTAGGGAAAGTATGCAAAAGGTGATACAGCTCAAGTCACAACTGTTTTGTCCCCCAAATAAGGGATTTTCCTTTTTTTTTTTTCTATTTCTGAATCTTGATATTGACACCATATGCAGATACCAGCCTGGTTTACCTTATGAGAAATATTTGCTTTTGACACCTATGTGAAAGTTTCTTTCTTCCTCATTCCCACATAGATTTCTAACACATAAAGCTGTGCAGTTGATCAGAGAAGGTGTTATCATTGTGAGGGGGTCATCAAGTTGGCTCCAATTCTCTGTAATCTTATATAAAACATGATGAAGTGCTGCAGTCTTCATGGTCATTGATATACTTGAATTAATTGTTGTCATTATTTTGTCACTTAGCAATTAAAGGGTCCTTTATTTTCATTGCCCCTCTATCAACCACAATACACTTTCTAGTAAGCTCTTTCCTCATGATGTGTTCAAAGTATGTGAATATGAGATAAAAAGCAGCCTTCGCAGCTGCTTAAATTAAAAGCATGAACTAACATTTCAACATCTTTTTATTATTTCATTAATTAGAGAGCACTGAAATAGATAACCCACCCTTTGTCACAGGTAGAGGCAGAACAGGCTGGCGCAGGTCACATTGCCATATTCAAAGGGAGATATAGAGACAAGCATTGCATGACTATCAAAATTTCAGGTATGTACATTCTTTGATCTAACAATTCATCTATTGAAGTTTACAGCTGTTCACCCACAAGGGCAAATATATGTCTATGAACATTTCTTGATGTAATAGATATAATAGTGAAAACTGTATACTCTGTCTATGCTTCCAAGAAAGGACTATATGAATAATTCAAAATGAGATCATGTGATAAAAACTACAAGACTCTTAAGGAGAAATACAGAGCTATCTGAAATAATTTGTGAAGTTCCTCAAGCTGTGGCTGAATTTAAAAATTAATCATAGAACAGATCAAATTGTGTAACCTATTTTTTTTTTTGCAAAAGCATTAGGATTAGTATATGCCTTGAAAAAATCAAATGAAAGACAAGCCACACTCATATCTTTTTTTTTTATTGGATGGCAATTGGTTTATTTTTTGTTATCAGGTCGCTGTGAATCGGTAGCTGTTGGCAGTGGATTTGTTGTTTTCTTCTGGTTTGGTGTTAATTTTATCACTCTTTGCTAATCCAGAAAGTCAGCAAACTAAATGTCGTGAGCATTGCTCAAAGCAAACCAAAAAACTGTTATCATGACCTTTGCACTTGGTTTATCCGAGTTTGTTTTTACTGGACCAATTCTATCTCTTGGTAGTCATTCATTTGATGATGTTTTGTCTTCAGGATTGAATTGGGAAAACCAGGTTTCATGACTTGTTTCAATTGCTCCAAGAAAAATCCTTCAAAATCTTGATCCCACTTGTTTAAAATTTCAATTGAAAGTTCTGCTTGTCTGCAGCTGATCTGGGTGCAGTAATTTTGGCACCCAAATTGTGCAAGCTGAACCAATTAGAACTTAGGGTGTTGTTTATTGCTTCTGCTGTTAATGCTGGTGGCCTTCAATTAGGGCACAAGCAAAATTAATTGTCTCCTCATGTGGATGTTCTGTCACTGTGGGCTTCATCTTCAGCATCATCTTATCCCTTCCTAAAACAAGTTATCCATTTACAAAGTGCTCAT